>JAADWA010000284.1:0-34227 GCA_023335935.1 Pythium phragmiticola | reverse complement strand
GAACCTTCCCAACGTCCGTGCTTCTCTCCTTCAACTGGCGGCGAAGACGGTTACGAATTGGTCCAGCAGCACCAACCCCATCTCCCGGACGGTAGGGAGTGCTCTCCTCAGCGCCACGGTCCACGCACGCCACGGCCGGTTGGTCTGTCCCTGTCGGATGCCTTTCCGGACAGCGCGCCTTGGCCAAACGATGGCTCTTACCGGTCAGGCGGTGCTCTGCGCCATGCGTACAGTTCGCCGGGATGAGGTCGAGTTGGGTTTCCTTGGAAGCCTCCTCCCACACTGCGGTCGAGGCACCACGCGGGACAAGTACTGGGACGGAGACTGGCTGGTGTGCGACTACGACAGATACGACACGCCCCTGACGGCCCTAGACCGTCTCCAGCGCGAGCGATACGGGCGTCTTTCCGCCGGCGGGGTCCTCGGGGCGCCGCTTCTCGGAGCGGATGTGGTCTTGATCGACCAGCTCCGACCACTCCGGCGCTCCGATGTCGGCGGCCTGGCGCCACTCGATGCGACCATCGGGTCCGTTGTGCAGATCGAGCGTCTCGCCCGGATCGGTATCCGATTTCGCTGCCTCGCGGCCGAATACCCGCTCGCTCCGCGCCTTGCCACCCGATTCCGACGCCTCTGCGATGCCCTCGTCTTCAACTATCCGGTACTTCTCGGCCGACACAGCCCCCCTGACGTCCTCGAGCCCCGTCCAGTCTCGGACCACGTCTGGAGCTTGGTCCGCACTGAGCAGAACGTGCATCTCCAACATGAACCGATTGCTGGTGTTCGTCTCAATTACGGGGTGGTCACAGGCCGGCAGGACGCGGTTCAGGTTGCTCGCCAACGAGGTTACCCGGTGGTGGCCTTCGAACCACACCCGTGGATCGATGGCTACGTTCCCCTTTGGCAGCCACGGCCCTCTATGCAGCACCCGGCCGCCGACCTCGCTCCTGATCCTCGGGCCATGGGCCGCGCCGAGGTTGCGGATCGCCTGCAGCGAGCCCTTGAGCTCGACCCGGTCATAGGGCTTTGGCCTCTGTCTTGTGGCTCGACATCGATCGGATACGTCGCTCTTCTAGCAGCCAACGCCTCCTCTACTTCAAGCTCAAGAGCCTGCGGATCTCCGGTTGGGACGGTCTCAATGGTCGCTACGGCTGTCCCCATTGCCCCACCGCCGAGTCGGCGGGCGGCACAGCCTTCCACATCTTCTGGTATTGCCCGGCAGCGCAACGCATCTGGACCGCCCTTCGATCAAGATGGCAACTCCTTGGCCTTTGGACCGGATCCCTCCCTGCCCCGGACAACTTTGTGACCGCAGTATTCGGCCTCCGACTCCCATGTACACCGCAAGGTGTCTGGAACCTCCTTCCCGACGACGAGATCGATTACATGGATGTCTCTGAGGTGCATCATACGCTCAACGTGGTCTGGCGCCTCCAAATCCTCCGGGGCCTCCAGCTCATCTGGCGCTGGCGCCACTCCCATTACGACGCCAGTCTGTGGACCTCGCCGACGGTGGACGCGCTTGCGGCCGCCGCCTGGCCGGACGCGTGGCGTCGAGTCCACCGCTCCCTGGCCTCGCGCACAGGCAAGTCAACGGTCGTACGGATCCTTGCGGCGGTCTCTTCCATGCTCCCCGACGAGCCCTTCAGTGTCCTCCCTTCCGTGAGCGACAGCAGATACGTACTGTTCTTCGATGGTGGTTCATGCGGGAACCCTGGACCCGGCGGCGCCGGAGCAGTCGTCGTCCGAGCCTCCCGCGACGGCGCCGCCACAGTCGTCTGGAGTGCGGCGATGAGTCTCGCCGCAGCTCATACCACCACCAACCTCGCGGAATATTTCGGTCTGCTCACTTGTCTCCGAGCGGCTCACCAGCACGGGTGGACCCCCCTGGAAGTCGTCGGGGATAGCCTCCTGGTCTTGCGTCAAATGGTACCGCCTGCCCCTCAAGGCCACCTTACGGCACATGCATTCTCCCGCCCGCCTCCTTGCCGACCAACTAGGCGTCCGTCAGTGGCACCATCACCTGCGGGCTTGGAACAAGATGGCCGACACGGCGGCCAACATCGCCAAGGACACTCGCTGCAGCCTCCAGACATTCCACCCAACCACACGGCCGGAGTGGCAGGGCCTGACCCGGCTGCTCGCGAATGATGTCACCCATTGGCGGACCTCAACGTAACCTGCATTTCTTAGCGACTGTAGTTCGCTACCCTAGATGTAACTCAATAGACCAACTTCAACAACAACATTCCCCTGCAGATACAGCCGATCGTCAACTATAACTTCAAGAAAAAGAGTTCGACCACTAGAGATTGACAATCCGAACGATAGACTTCAATATCAATATATCAATAACTAGTACTTTTCGGCCCCTGTGTCGTTGCAATCCGCTAAATGTGCAGGCTTCTCATCGCCCACTACTAATCGAGTGTATTGTATCCACCGACACCCGACACCCTACTCTCCCTCAACCTTCTCTTCTCAGCGTTGTGTCTCGTGAGCTCGTACGCCTGCTCGGCCTGGATGCGCAGCTGCTGCATCTGCATCCAGAGTTGTTTCTGGTGTTCTGGGATGGATGGCGTCGTCGGTGGTGGTCTTTGCCGCATGGGTCGGGTGTAGGACTCTGTGTGGTCGTGTACAACTGTTGGTAGCTCATCGATGATGCTGTCAAAGCTCGCAGAGTGGGCGCCACTTGATCGCTCCGTAAACGCCAGCGAGTCGAACCGACTCTCCACACCCAGCATTTTTCCGTGGCCGCTGCTTCGTTCAGACCTACGCTGACAGCTATCCAACCCGCCACCACCGGGTACATATTCACACCGAGCAAAGTCGGCGGCGCTCATTTGGCTCACTGTCGTAATACACGTCTTGCAAACTGGTCTGGTCGTTTTCTTGACACACCCATCCTCGACGGACGCGAGTTTCCGCGTCGTCTCACAGCGCGAGCACACGACCGTGTGGCACAGCTCACATCCGACGCGCGAGCGGAACGTGGAGAAGGGCCGGACGCAAAGCGAACAGCACTGACGTCCCTTCGCGTCGGTCTGGATCGCGATGTGAAACGCGCCGATACCGCGCTGCCGGGCACGCGCCGCGAGGTACGACTCTCGCAGTAACCACGCGAGCTTCTTCTTCTCGGCCGTGTACACGGCCTTTGCAAAGCCCATGAGGCGGTCGACCTCTGACGAGATCGCAATGGACGCGCGCAAATTTCCGCCCGGCTCTGCATGAGCCGTCATGAAGATCTCAACCGAACGGCGGTCGGGCGTCGACTTGAAGAGCACGCAGGATGAAATCTGGCCACGTACGATGCCCAGGTGCGCGAGGCTTGAACACTGTGGCAGCTCGACCGAGTGCATCACGTGGAACCCGTACTTCTGGCCTTTGGGGTCCACATACACGCCAGTGGCTTCGACGATCGTGACGTCCCGTGGCCACACAAGCGAGCTGCTTGGTGTCGACTTCGCGAGCCACTTGATCCCGACAAAGCGAAGGGGGTCTGCAACCGTGCCGCGCTGGATGGTCGCCAATACGTCACAGTCCACGATCTCATCGTCGACGTAAGCAGTGTTGACTTTGGTGCTCGCAACATCCGGCGAGAGGAGACCGTACACAACATCGTCAAAATCACCCACGACCGTGCCGACACCCAGCAGCTTGGGCATTGACCATTTCGGAATCGGCGTGCGCGTCCTGGTACGCGCCGTCACTGGGTCCACCTCCTCGAGCTGCTTGTAGATCGTAACGTTCTCTTTCGCCTTGACAGCCTTCCACAGTTTCGGGTCCAGTGTGCGTTGCTGGCGGTCGTCAAATTCGTCGATGGCGTCGCGCACGACAGCCATCGCCAGACGCTCATACGCGTCGCACTGCCCCGGCGTGAGCTGTAGCGGTCGATAGGGTCGCTCGAGCAGCGGGAGCTTCATGGCGACTTGGGTTATGCACGTAACGACGATGGTGCCAGTCGCGGAGGCTTGGAGATTATCCTGCTGTCTCGTGATCACACGATGAACTAATGCCACAAAAGTGGTCTCACCAGTACTGTACTGTACGACAGTAGTGAAGGTCCAGTGCGGCAGCAAAGACTGCCAACCATCGCGATAGAATGGGGTCTATCGGTGCTCACGAATCGGGCTTCCCGTTTCATGGAATCGTCCGTTGGTAATGCACAGCAATCAAGCAGACGGGGGGTGTTTACACCTTCCAGACCACACACCAGAACGAAGCCCACGAAATGGACACGCATAATAAACATCCGAATGTACTGTACCTCTGTCACGAAGGCTTTTGATTGATCTGATTCGCCCGCACAGCGTGCGGCGAATCTCCGCGGTTCCAACCAGATCAATCACATGCCGTACATCTGTCACGCCAACGCACACAGTCTTAGCGCAACCACGAAAAGAAAAACCCCATAAATATGATACTGCTTTTCTTTTCGAGGAGGCCATGATACACCAGCGGTAATTAAACGCCTGTTTAAGCCGTTCAGAAATCTTGCGCTCAGGCCAGAGAACATTGTCTATCAATGACCACGTTTTCTAAAATCAGTGTAGCCCAATATCAGTCTTTCATGGCTTTCCCGGTCCTTCCCGTCCTAGTAGTGTTGGACTCCTACATTGCACTGTACCGTGGAAGCTTTCCTACACCGCGTACGGTTCCTACAGCTCCAGCCATTTCGATGTGCTTCACCCCCTGGGCCAGACACTTGGTGCCACTACAACTCCTACCGTTCCAATATGTACTGCCCTTCAACTTTGGCCTGCCATGCTTCAAGCTTACTCAGCAGGTAGAGTACTGTATTGAGTTACATTGTTCACAAAACGCATGATGTAACTCAATACAGTACTCTATAGTTAGTATGTTGTATAACTACATAAAGTACTTGAGCTCCGAGTGTGTACAGTGCACTGTATTAGTGTCGATACAGTTATCAGTCAGGCGACGATATCTATTGGCTAATGTTCACATCACAGCGTTGGATGGCACTGCAAGATCTGAAACCCACACGCGAACAGGCACTGCAAAATGAGATGTGGCCAACTAATAATAGTAATATTAATTGTATCGTTCACCGCCGGCGGGGGGGCTCCAACCTTTCCTGTCGCCATCACGATGGGCACTGGCCGACCACACGCGTATCTCAGCACCTGTGCTGTGCAGCGGCAAGCCGCCGCCAGGCCAGGAATAATACGCCGATGACTGCGTGCGGACAAGACTCGCGGAACACGCCATCGTATGGAGCGCCACGATGCACCCATAACCAGGTCGACTATCACGGCCTGATCAGTGATCGCTATCGGGGGGCCAGTGATCAGTGATCACTGGCCCCCGATAGCTGATCGGAACAACTACGAGGCGCAGATAAAGGACATCCTCCGGAATCTCTACGGTATAACCAGGCACGCCGACCCGCGGACCGAGTGTGCGTCTCTATGGCCTCTTCCTTCCCTGCATCCTCGGACGGGCAAACAAATCCTCCTTGACTCCTGGATTGATTGTTAAGACACAGCTTTTACAGTAAATACAGTAGTATCGTCTCATCGCCGTCAACCTGGTCGGCGCCTCTCAGAGGAATAATTAGTTGGATCCTTCGTCAGCCATTCCAATATGGTGTGTCGACCGTGGTCTCGGGCCCACGGACTTGGCCATGGCGTGATTGTTCTGTGCCGCGAGCTCATACGCCTGTTCGGCTTGGGCGCGAAGCTGCTGCATCTGCATCAACAAGTGTTCCCTCTGCGACGTCGGCCGGATCAGCTGTGGCTCTTCGGGCATCGTCTCCCGGATCGTGGATTGCAAGACCATGGCTTCTGTCTCGCAGAGTTCGTCCACATCCACGACGGTCGGCAATTCCTCGATGCTGCTGTCGACGCTCACGCTCACGACGCTCGGCGTGCTCACATAGCTAGACCTCTCCGTGGACGCCAACGAGTCGAGTCGGTCGCGCTTGTCCGCGCTCACTATGCTTCCGCTGCCGATTCGGGCTCGTCCCGACCGCGGCGTTGACGACCTCGGTCTTCGTCCCGACGAGCTGCCAACCTTTGCAACATTGTCGCATCTTGCAAAGTCAACCGCCGGCATAGTGCCTACGGACGCGACGCAGTTCTTACAGAATGGCGTGGGTACTTTTTTCACTGAATCATGAATTCCGGTGACGTACGTGAGCTTGCGCGTGATCTCACAGCGCGAGCACACGAGCAGGCGACACAGTTGGCACTCCATGGGTGATCGAAACGTCGAGAACTTCAGATCACAGAGCGCACAGCATTTGTGGCCTTTGTTGTCAGACTTCACTGTGGTCTGTGAGCGCGTGGCGCAAGCCTGTTGCAGCAACAACGCGAGCTTCTTGTTCTCGGCAGCGTTCACCGCCTTGCCATAGCCAATGAGTCCGTTGGCCACTGACGTGATCGCGACACTCTTGGGTACGGTCCCTCCCGGCTCGACAAACGATGTCGTGAAGACCTCGACCGACCCGTTCGGCATCGCCGTGAACAAGCAGCACGACGATGTCGTGCACCGCACAATACCCATGTGCTCGAGGCTCGGACACTGCGGCAGCTCAACCGAGTGCATGACGTGGTACCCGTACCGAAGTCCCTTGGTGTTGACGTAGGTGCCCGTCGCTTCCACAATGACCATGTCGCGTGGGGATACGAGCGAGCCGGTCGATGACGCCTTGGCAAGCCACTTGATGCCGACAAATCGGTACGGCTCGTCCACGGTCCCGCGCTGGATGGTTGCGAGCACATCGCAGTCGACGACGTCGTCATCCACGTAGGACGTCTTGATTTGAATGCTTGCGACTGTGGGCGCGGCGACGCCGTACATGACGTCATCAAAGTCACCGACGATCGAGCCGACGCCCATCAGCTTGGGCAGTGACCACTTGGTTCTCGTCGTGGACAGGCTGCGTGTCGAGAAGCCACCACGCGAGCTCGAGCTGGACAAGGACGCTATCGCGACGGACGGGTCCAGTAGAAGCATCGCTTCGCGCTCGCGTTTCTTGTAGACAGAGAACTCGTCCTTTGTCTTGACGTCTTTCCAGATCCTCGGGTCCACCACGCAGCGTTGCTGCTCGACATACTCGTCCAGCTCGTCGGCGCACTCACGCACGACGGCCATCGCGAGACGCTCGTAGGCATCGCACTGCTCAGCCGAGAGCTGCAGTGGCGCAAAGGGTCGCTCGTTCAAAGGGAACTTCATTTGCGTGCTGTGCTTCTTTGGACTATGAGAAGTCGCTGGCAGACGGACGTACCCCGTGGAGAACACTTGTGGTCTTCGCAACTGCGTGCCTCTCGTTTATGGTCGATTGCGCCAGCTCTGCGGGAGAAATGGTGGTGTGGCGTCTGATGCTCGGTACGCGATACGGAGACAGCGCCGAGTGCCCATCAGCTGGGTGGGCTTCCCACAGAGAGCAGCGATGCTGGTCGAAAGTGCAGCTGAGGGGTGGGGTCAATGGCATGTCTCCCGTCGCGTGGGAGTCCTCTTATCCTCATGTTCTGTTTTCCTTGAGACGCTTGTCGTCTGCTCCGCAGCGTGTTTGGCATCAGCAGCTGAGTGCACACCCTTACCGAAGGATGCCGAAGATGAATTAGACGAATGGCGCGAATTGGGTGGGGTTCCTGTGGGGAGCAGCTGGCTTCTTTGTTCACTCCATTTGGATATTCATAGACAGACCTGCTGGGAGATTTCTACGGCTCTGCTGAATAGAAATTCCCATAATTCAGTTTTGATGCTGACAAACCTCTCAGTTTCGATATATCATTTCTGGTCTGTAACAAATGCCGATCCAGGCAGACACAAAATCAGAGTTCTTCCAGAAATTAACCCCAGAATCCAGCTTTTGCCTCGTCACAGGTGGCTTAATACTTCCAAGACTCCATACCTTCTCACTGTGCACATGAAAAGCGGTGTTTTAACCCTAGTCGTCTTCCTTCAGCGACGACAACGGCGCGGCGCCATGGTTCCGACTAGTTTCTGAATCGCTGAGCAACGGGCGCAGGCTCTGTGCTCGGTGGATTGCGGTGCGAACAGATCGAACTGTTGGTCTCACAATCAACCAGAGCAGCGCGGGTGATCATGGATCTATCGCGCCGACGAAACCGCAGAGTGAGTCTACTGAAGGTCCGTCTCCCTGGATGCTACTGTAGTCGAGAGAGTGATGACCTCCGTCACAACAAACTCTATCCGCACAATCCTTCCGGTCCGCCTGCTGAGACCTCTGCCATCGAGTGACCTTCGAGTGTGTTATGCAGCGCGCGTTGTGAAGTAAACAACCAGGCAGGCATCGACGGAATCGATTCATCCCTGTACTCAACTACACGCACGATCCGTTTTCTTTGACGACAGTACAAGCACGACTTTGCTCAATGAGTAATAAATCTTCTTTTTTTACCAAGTAGTACCTTACAAGATTGCTTAGTGGCTGTCGTGCATGACGAATTCATTCCGCTTGGTCTGCCAGTACGCCTGCTCAGCCTGGATTCGTAGCTGGGTCATTTGCTCCCAAAGTGCGCGGCGGTGCTGGTCTGGCTGGAACGGCTCGCCCGCGCAAGCGATCGCGATGGGTGGTCCCACGGGCTGTTCATAGAGTTCGGGACTGCCGAGTGGAATGCCTCGCGACGAGGCGTACCATCCTTCTCCCTCGCTGCTGGGGACCGACGATTCATACCGCGCCGACTCGCGGCTCACGGATTCGTGGAGGTAGATGGGGATGTGGGTGCCTCGGCTGCTATCGCTGAGCGAGTCGGATACGTGGCCAGTCGGAAGACTGAACGCCATGGGTGTACTCGCGTCGTCGGGTGTTGAGGCAATCGAACTGGGCCCTGGAGGTGCCGACCGCGTCGAGTTACGGACGCCACTGCGTCGTCGTTGGCTGTGGAAGATCTCCGAGGTCTCGATAATCTCAGGCTCTCGGTCGGGTGCGTCCGGAACGTACTCCATGATGGAGACGTCGACCGCACTGCTCTTGGCACCGCGGGTGATGCAATTCTTACAAAAGCTCGTGGGCACGGTAAACACTTGGCCAGTGGCTCGCATGTACGAAATCTTGCGCATGGTGAGACACCGCGAGCAGATCTTGTGGAGACACAGCTCGCAAGTGGTGAGTGTGCCAAACCGCGACACGGCCTTGGTACAGAGTTTGCAGTGCTTGGTGCGCTCGGCCTTGGCCTTGGCCACGACCTGTGGATTGCGCTTGGCCGACGAGTCGCGCATGAGCCATGCCAGCTTCTTGTTCTGGGCGCACGCCGGTACTTTCCACACAGTCAAGAGACTGTTGGCTGCGGCCTGCACGGCGAGCCGCTCCGAGACATTGCCGCCAGCGTCCGTGTACATGCGCATGTACAACTCGACGGCACCGTTGGAAGACTCTTGAAACACGCTGATCCATGACTGGCGGCTTCGCACAATGCCCAGCATCTTGAGCTCGTCGTACTCGGGGATGTCGACCGAGTGCTGCACCCAGTAGCCGATGCGGTCCCCGTTCGCACGCGTCTTGATGCCCGTGCACTCGACAAACACGATGTCTCGTGGCTTGACGATCGAGCCCTGGGACCGCACGGCCCACTTGATACCGAGGAACTGGAACGGCTTGGCCTCAGTCGGGCACTGCATCGAGCACAGCACACGCGAGTCAATGTACTCGTCATCAATGTACGTTGTGTTGACGCGCATGGCCTCCTTGTCGGGTGTGACGATACCGTACATGACGTCCTCGAGTGAGCCAACGATCTTGCCCACGGCAATGAGTCGTGGCGTCTGCCACTCAAAATTACTTGAGTACGAGGTCGTTGTGGATGACGACGATGAGGACTGGGATTCTCGGTTCACCGACATCATGGATGCAGTTGACGTGAGCTGCGTCCGCGCGAGCTTGGCCTCTTCCTTAGTCATGCGTTTGTACACGGCGACATTTTCGAGCGACTTGATCTCTTTCCACTTGTGCTTGTTGATTGTGCGATTGTGAGTCTCGACATAGTTGTCAAAGTCGTCGAGACACTCGTCCACGAGCCCGAGCGAGAGGTTGCGAAACGAGAGACACTCTTCCTGCGAGAAATGTGTGGCCGGGAACGGAGACTCGGGCAACGGATGCTTCATTGCGGGGATGTGTAGGGTGTGACTTGTAGAGCTGTGATCGGGAAATGCCTACACGACAGTGAAGCGATGGTGGCAGGCCTGTCAAATCGCGAACAGTCGGGGTTTGATCACCAGTGGATATTGGGTGCTCGCGGCTCAATGTGTACGCTGGGCCCAGCAAATCCTACAGTGACATACATGTCTCCAAACTCCAAACAGTGAGACCCCACCGCACTCCGAGCAGCGCAAAGCAGCGACAGAAGCATAGCCGTGCCAAGCACGGCTATGCTTCTGTCCCTCTCGCCGCTGGGGACTCAACAGCATACAAGTTCGGTCCAGTCACAAATATCTGCCCAAAGAATCGACCGGCCCAAATCCCCCCTGATCAGGCCAAGTTGTCGCCATTTGGTGCGTACGTACCCAAGCGCCAGCTTAGTGCGCACGTCAGTGAGCGGTTGGAGACAAGCCACTTGCTAATGGCCCCGCATCTTGGAAAATTTATTAAAAAGCCAGAATCCATTGAGATTTCTGTCCCACCAGGTCAGAGTCCATAGATCGATGTGGCGATTTTCCGCGGGAATTTTGCCTCATCACTGACGTGGCAATACTGTACAAACCCCAGGCGGTGCGTCACTGATAGGAATGACGGCCGACCACAACCAAAGTTATTCTTTTACAGCGGATTCTCTGGGCCGTGGATTGCGTTGGTCTGATTGACTCGCGTGGCGGGACACTTTCGCCCACACATCTGACCGCCC
Source organism: Pythium phragmiticola (assembly GCA_023335935.1). Classification (NCBI taxonomy): domain Eukaryota; phylum Oomycota; class Peronosporomycetes; order Pythiales; family Pythiaceae; genus Pythium; species Pythium phragmiticola. The sequence continues at coordinate 23,398 of JAADWA010000284.1, read as the reverse complement.
AGCCTCCGGGAGAACGAACGTCACTCGCCAGTTCGTACAACACCACACGCCGTACAAAGCCCGGCCGGCTGGATCGCCTATCGAAGTTTGGCTGATATCTTCCCCATGACGACGGCAGATATCAAAAGAAGGTGAGTAGGATTCTGATTCCACCCTCGAACACCGTATTCTATCATTTGAAGATGTCGCTGCCGAAACGACTCAGATGGCTGCATTTGTTGTATAATACCTTGTTTTGATATCTGAGACCGTGGAGAAAAAACATGCAGAACCCCAATCGCGGCACGATGACGAGGATTCCCACGCACGCATCGTGCATAGGAAGCAGTTGGAGTCCTCGCGATCCACTAAAGTGGACCCTGAGCTGAGATGGACCTTGGCTCGCCACCTGTCAATCATGCAGTATCCAATACTGGACACTATACTACCAGTATTGGCCGATTGAGCTTGACCACAATCCCGAAGCAAACGTATCGGGCTGCACGTGTGTACGGCACGATGCAAATCATCACGAAAACTTGGTTCACACCGCAAATCGCTGAGAGAGAAAGGCGCATTCCGGTAGCCTTCAATGTCGCACTACGGTTTCGTGAACCTTGAAGGCACCGGTAATAGTTAGTGCTGCTGGTACTGCAATACAGACCCAACGCAGGCCTGCGATGAACAGACCCCAGCCGAGGTCCAGTTTGCGTCCAGCTTTGTGGCATTATTGTTGATCTCAGGGCGAGGCGTGTATGCAACCTGACTCGTGCACAGAAGTTTGCCAAGAAATGGCCAGTGGCCAGTACCATAGTACGTTTGATGAAGACATTGCGACCTACGACAATGGGAAGTCTTCCACTGACCCGTGCAAACAATCTCTGTCCGGGACATGGAGTGAACGCACCTATCATTGAGGCTCACAGTAACGTTCCATTTGAGTTGAACTCAATGAGATCTACCCAAGGCTGACAGTGCCTGACACAGAAGGAGGTGTTTTTGGCGTGCAAGTATGTCCGAGTGCATTGATTTGCTCTGAGGACCGCAGTCACGAGATCCGAATCAGTGGTCTGATCTCAACTTCCTGTCCACGTATATCATTGTACGTACCGGGACGCATAGCATATGCGAGGGGGGGTGGTGGTGCACATCCGAGTTACCATACATTCACTAGAATTACGTATAACATGTGACCAACAGATCGTTCTTACGGTGTGATGTGTGGAGTTCCGCATGTTGTGCATATGTGCGACTGAAGGGCCTCCATCCTAGCTAAGATGACGAGAGATACGAATGCTCGTTTGCACTGTACATTATGAATATCCACGGATCTCAGTCCTCCGAGGGATGCGCGAAATGTTCCGCTAGTCCATCGCGACGTGCGAGGGAATCCCATCCACGTCGACGGGACGTGAAACACACTTACAGTCAATAATACTGTAGGTCTCAACTGTGGACCTGCTCCGCATTTAAATTCTTTTTTCGTGTTATTGCAGACGCTACAGCCTGACGGTGAGTCATGCTTGGAATCCACGAGATCCTATTTATGTTGAAGATACAGTCAGCACACTTCAATTCAGAGTACTCTGAGTCCAATTTGTAGCGTCTCTAAACGCTGCCATATTCTATATATATTTACAGGTGATGCAATATCTTAATCTATAAAAGCCTTACAGCAAATATCAAAAGAGATTCATTATTCAAGGCAATAGAAAGCACAATGGTGCTCAGCACTGTAGGTGAAGGCGCCTCAAGCTACTGATGCCAGCCCCGCACCCTTCTGCCCGATTAATTGCTATAGTCCTCACACGCACCAGCCGTGGGGATGTCCGTTAAGAGATATATGCAGTTGGTAGTCGGCCTTTGTGGGGCAATAACCCAGCGAAGGCTCTGGTGCAGTGAGGCTTTATAGCTGACGCTAGTAAGATGTTCGCGAGCAAGAAAACTCAAATTTTCATACCCCACCATACATTGAATTGGATGGTATGGCATTCACCCTCACGCAGCAGTCAGGAAACAAACAGGCAAAGCCCGACCGGATACGTACAGGGTAGTATCGAGTCCTTGTGTTAATTGACGGATTCATCCATGCTTGCGCTCACTTCACATGGATATTTTGAAATGGGTCCGGCTTGCCGGGACTTCAACATCTTGCGATTCAGTACCTTACTTTTTACCGTCCGTGTGAGCGCCTTGTGGGATTCGTCAACGTCAACTGGGAGTACCTCGACGTCTTCGCACCGCTTCCTCTCAGTCGAGGGGTCGCTGTGGACGCCCCAACGTCATCGGCTTGTTGTGATCCACGCCGCCGGGCTTTAGCTTCGCCAAAACGTCCACTCGTCTGTGAAAAATTGTCGGGGGACGCTTTCTATTGATAGATGGACAAATTGAATCTATTCTCGTCCTCTATGGCGTTCCTCTCGTCGCGAGGACGACGTCATCTTATGGAGAAGGACCATACTCGAACTATTGTATGGAACAGCACTTTCAAGGCGAGAAGGAAAGTCCATAGTAACCAGGCCGACGCTGGTCCCGAGGCTGCCAATGCCAAGTCTAGAAAGCGTAACAAAAATCAGTTCAAGACACTACCGGTAGCTTGGCGACGGACCATCAAGGGGCCGTACGCTTCGCCCAGTTAGCCAAGTCTGGGATCGGAGGAGTTTGCACACAAGGGATAGCGGTTGCGTCCGAAGTGAATCTTGGATTGTTGTGGATGTCTTGAGTTTTACAAAACCTTGAAGATGGAGCAGTTTTGAAGTTTTTCCATCTTCAATGTCCCTGACTGAAGAAAATGTTGTTCACCTCGCTACAGTGCATCATGTTTCTATGTTGCTGTTCATAAACATCTCGCCTCTAGCTGAGCTCGGTCGACTGAGATGCCCTCCGCGATACCGAGCGTCTTCACCGACTCGTTTACAGAATCCTGCAAGGCATGCTCGCGCAAGAAGCGCATAAGATGGTAGTAACATCAGACGCCCACGTCAATGTGCGATGGAGACGAGAACGTGCAGATGATTGCCAAAGCGATCACAAGGTCTCGACAATATGTTCCGCGCGCCTATGTTGCAGAGGAGAGAACTAATTGTCCAGCATTTTCTCGCGCTGACGACAGGGGCCAGCCACGTGTCGTACGTCACGTTTATTATGAATAGCCAGTGTCTGCCATGCATGAGCGAGTATTCAACTTCGGGCGTGAGCGATGCTCTGAGATGAAGACTTCGCATTAGCCGATCCTGGTGTGCTCCTCAGTGTGTCATGTGGAAAGAAAGAAGTAAGCCATAGATTGTGGTGTATATCAAATCGATGACAGCAAGAAAAGTAGCGAGGCACCCATCTGCGACGGATTCCGTTGGGTTGGCTAAGTGTCCACCTTAGCCCGTGCTTGCCAATAAAAACAGGATCACGTTGGCTGGCAAAACGCTCATTCTCCCTTATGGACTTGCCCAGTTCCAGTGCTGTCCGGATTCATCGGCTTTGGACCCGGCCTCGTCACTGCTGAGTCCCTATCGGCCATCCATGTCGCCGCGTTCTGCTGAGTGAGGGCATGAGTCTCTTCGGTTGCAATGCGGAGCTTGTTTAAGCGGACCCACAGGTCCAGTCGGCTCTGGTCTATGCCTGCAGTGGCTTCATTCTCCTGGTTCATTTCATCGACACCGCCCCAGGAGAGCCGCCCCACCGAAGGTGACGGCAATGTAACGTCTGTGTTGGCCATACTCACACTGGATGCGATACTGCTGCCATACATGAAATCGGAACTTTCAATGCTACTCGCGAAAGCCGGTGCTGTGCGGTCCGACGAGATTGTGTCGACCGACTGCCTGAAACTCGCACTGCTGTCACGGCTGAACCACGCCCTGAGGCTGGGCGATCGTCGTGGTCGCTGTTCTGCGTCCTGAGAAGACGACGTCTCGTAACTATAGAAGCGGATCGAACGCGTCTCGCCGGGTTCGAGTTCGTTCGCGGCGACGTCGCTGGCGTTCATTCTGGCAGCCTTGGTAATACAGGGCTTGCAGATCGTGGTCGGTACTCGTAAGAGCTTGCCGTTTGAATGCACGTGCGTGAGCTTGCGCTTGTCGACGCAGCGCGAACACATTTTGGCATGGCACAGATCACACTTCGACGAGGAACGGAAACTGGGCAGGCTCTTGAGGCAGAGTGGACACGTTTTGCTACTCTCGCGTTTGGCAATCGTAAATAAGTCGTTGCCGGCCGCATTCGTTCGTGCCATGTACACGAGCTTTTTGTTTTGCCCGGCAAGCATCGTGCGCCAGATCGAGATCAATGCCAGACTCGCCGAAAAGACAGCGACGCTGTCACCCATTCTCCCACCGGGCACCATGTAGGCGCGCATGTACATCTCAGTGGATCCGCGGCCCGTGTCACGGAATAGAAAGCTCGCCGAGTACGCCGCACGCACGAGCCCGATACGTGTGAGCGGCTCGCAGCCCGGGAGATCAACGGACTGGTGGATGATGTACCCGACGCGTTCGCCGTTGGGCAAGATGCGTGTGCCCGTGCTGTCCAAGTGCAACACATCGCGCGGCGCAACCCCCAGGTTGTGAATGAATTGCCGAAGCAGCGTCCACCGCACGGTCATCGAGTGCAGTGGATCGCCTATCGTTGGCTTGACGATCGTCGCGACCACGCGTGTGTCGGCCGCGCCGTCCTTGATGTACGTCGAGCGGACCTTAAACTCGGTCGACGTCGGACAGTAGGCCCCGTACAGCAAGTCGTCGAGCGTACCGGCGAGCGTGCCGACGCCGACGCACGTGGGCAAACGCCAGTGCCGCGAGCGCGGCTCCTTGTGCGGAGTCGCCAGATCGACGTCCGGTGTGAAGCCACCGAGCTCACCCTTCCCCACGCGCTTGTAAATGACAATGTTTTCGCGGGCCATGACTTGCTTCCACTTCGTCTTGTCGAGCACACGATTCTGGCGGTGCACAAAGTCATCGTTCTCGGCGAGCGACTCGTTGAGCAGCGCGTCCGAGAGCCACTGGAGCTGTCGCTCTTGGTCGCCCGTGAGCACCACGGGCGCGAACGGCTCGTGCTCGAGCGGGATCTTCATGGCGTGTGACTTGTGGGTCTACGACAGAATAACTACCGAAGTACTTTATGGGGCGCGTTCGCGAGGCAGTTGCGTCAGCAAAGAGTGCACACGGCCGTCAGCGTGATCAGTGATCGAGCACCACAGTGCGTGATGGACGATGACGCACAGTGCCCAGTGTACCCCGCTGTAAACAACAGCTGTACGAGGGACCAGATGCTACGGTAATACAGTGCATTTCACGAAGGGACATTGTTGGGGTTCTCTGAATTAATTTTTTAAGATATCTCTCTCTTGTCACTGGAGTCACCAGTTGAAGTTCGCGCTTTGATTTTCTGAAAAGACTGTTTCAAAAGGTTTCTTGAAGTTGGCGCTGTGTTTCTGCTTGTACAGTACCGAAACATAGTGGATCTCGTGGAGATGACGGCGTACGGGATCCTACAGGTTATTTTTTTACTGTACCGTGTATCTTTTTTTAGAAGTCATACAAATACAGTAATGCTAATTGTGCGCTGGAAATTGGGGAGGATGGTGGCAATTATGGCTGGCTGCCACCAATCGCGAGCTGCCAGTGGCAGCTCTCGATGGGGTCAGCTCGATGTATACCACGGTACAGTATTACCCTATTGAGGATCTTACCTATCAAGACCAATTGACTGGCAGTGGAATGCCTTCATTGCTTGAAGCAACAGAGGACTGGGACTCCGAATACACTGAAACAACATTTGTCATGGGCTCCTACTGAAAAGTGCGAGAGCCAGTGAGTGACGAGCATCCACTCCAAGGGCTACAGTAGAGGGTGGGCAAGTCTGACTAAATCTAGTACGTAGAGTCATGGCTTCCGGACCAATCGAGCCGCGAGCACCCATGCAAATGGACTGCGACGAAAAGAGCCTATGCACCGCGGCGTGGAGTGCCAGGCATTGTCCTGAGAAGATCGTTGATATATTCTAGTATACACTATAGGCTGATATGTTCGTCCAAGTCTACAAGTGCTCAAAGCGTCCTGGCCGCGCGCTGGGGGCGTACAGCACCATGTCGTTCGTGTCGGCAGCGCCGGCGTTGCTGTTGTTCCGAGTCAGTTGGTACGTCTCCTCGGCCGTGACACGGAGTTGGTTCATGCGCTTCCACATGTCGAGCCGCGCGCGGTCGACGGTCATGGCGGCGTCGTCCTCACTATCCACCGTCGCAACGCTACGCGACGCTGACCGCGAGCACGACGGCGACGGCGTTGGGTAGCAGTCCGCGTCGGGATGGCTCGCGTACGAGACGTTCCGGCGCCAGTCAGACCCGGTCGAGGTGCACGAGACCGTATCGCTCGATTGGCTCAAGCGGGAGTGCTCCCGTGTATACATTCGCGACGCCTTTGGCGAGTGGAATATGTCGTACAGTTCCTTGGGCTGCTGCGGCACTGGCTTGTGCTTGCTGAAGCTGGCGCTTGACGACGGCTTGCCGTTGCTGTGGAACCGCACAGTGCGGTCGGCCTCGTCGGGGATCTGCTCGATCAAGGCAAGGTCCACTGCGTTCATCTTGTTGGCCATCGTGACGCAAGCCTTGCACACCATCGTGGGCACGCGCACGATCGAGTCGTAGGGCTTGACGACGTGCGTGAGCTTGCGCTTGTCGACACACCGCGAGCACAGTTTCGTTTGGCACAGATCGCACCGCACGGCCGACGACCGGAAACTCGAGATGCTCTTGGTGCACAGCGGGCACTCTTTGCTCGAGAGTCCCTTGGACGAGTTCTTCACGGGCCATGAGTTGTTGAGCAGACTCGTGCGCACAACGTACGCGAGCTTCTTGTTCTGCCCGGCAATGACCATGCGCGTAAGCGAGTCGAGTGCCGTACTCGCCGAGAACACTGGGATGCTGTCGCTGAGCTTGCCACCAGGATCCATGAACGCCCGCATGTACACTTCGGTCGTGCCATTGCCGACGTCGCGGAAGACAAAGCCGGTCGAGTATGACGCGCGGGTGAGCCCAAAGCCCTTGAGCTCTTCGCAATCCGGCACGTCCACAGACTGCTGGATCATGAACCCGATACGTTCGCCGCCTGGCAGTGTCCGCGTGCCGATGCTGTCCAAGTAGACAAAGTCGCGCGGCGCGACAATCACCTTGTGGACGGCCTGGCTCAGCACGTCCCAGCGCAGGCACAACGACCGCATGGGCTCGCTCGCCGTCGGCTTGGCGATCGTCGCGAGCAGGCGCGTGTCGGCGACGTCGTCCCTGGCGTACGTACTGCGGACCTTGCGGTCGGTCGACGACGGCGCGAGCGCGCCGTACAAGATGTCGTCGACCGAGCCCACGATCGTGCCGACGCCGATGCACATGGGCTGGCGCCATCGCTTGTTGCGGGCCTTGGAGCGCGGTTCCGCGAGGTTCACGTCGGGCGTGTAGCCGCCGCGTTCGCCGCGCGACGCGCACTTGTAGAACGTGACGTTTTCGCGGGTCATGGTCTGCTTCCACTTGTACTTGTCGAGCACACGGTTTTGCGTGTGTACGTACTCGTCGCGCTCGGCGAGCGTCTCATCGAGCAGCGTATCTGAGAGCCATTGGAGCTCCTGCTCCTGGAGACGCGAGAGCGTCACGGGCATGAACGGCTCGTGCTCGAGTGGGAGCTTCATGACTAGTGTGTGGTGCGTGGGGATTCGTAGACTGGTTGGGTGATTCCTTTGCGGCCTACACTTATGAGCCATCCAGAGGCGGGAGAGGCGCCTTGAACATCCAGGCCTCTGGTTGGCGACATCTGACAGTGGGCTCCCGATATTCGTGGACTCTTGTATTAGTTATACAGGATAGCCCACAACATCGGCGAGTCTCTGAGCTCCAAGAGACCGCGTGGTCGAGGTGTTGTAGGGCTCAGAGGGGATTTGATCTTTTTCTCCGGCTTCTTACAGATCACCCAGGTCTTTCTCGGTTCTCCATGTAGTACTCTGTAAATGTAGTATATTACCTAACGCCTCAGATACATTTACTCTGCAGTAGTACCTAATGTATTGTTATAAAGATATCGGGAAGAGCCTTGTCTCCGCAGCGTCCCCCAAGGCTTCCCTCACGTCCGGAAGAACTACTTCGAAGCACATGTACATAGATGACGCGGCCGTTGCAGTGGGTGATGATTGACGGAGAGTCCATCCTCTTGAATCAACAATGGAGCTCAGCGAGAATCTCAGCTCTCCATGATGCGAGGAAATCCACATGACTTGGGGATCACACCCTCCTAAAGGAACAGAACCGCGTCCGATGTGCATCAATGCAAGCCAATACTTCAGCAACAGAATACAGGATGTAGCGAGAGCAGAATAATGTTCTGCATGCCATCCGTGATGCCAGTCGTCCAGTGCCGCAGTTGATGGTGGATGGCTTTTGTAGGGCTTCCCCTTGATACCTTGATTCTTTTAAATGCTTACCTACTAAAAAAAGGTAAGGCATGCCATAGGATCCTTTTCGTTAGATCAGGCTTGAGGCCTCATGGGTGGGCATTGGATGTTCAGAACCCAATGCCTCATACTGTGTATGCCAGTCGAGTCGGATCTAAAACTAAATTTTGTCAATTCGGTCTAAATTCTCCACATCCCGGTGGTTTGGAGGATCGACACAAGAGTTTTGATTGGCCATACAGGATGTGTGAAGGGTGGCCTAATAACCATGTTGACCCAACTTGGGTACAAAGTCAGATAAATGTGCTTGTGTCCCAAGCACATTTTTCCGACTTTGTATGGATTTTCAACAGCCAGCAGTTCCCTGGTTCGGCGATTCAAAGAACCGCCGGTGGACATTTGGAGTAGAGCCGACAATAGTTCTTAAAAAAAAGCGATTTGTGCCTCGTGCAAGTGTTCACTTTCAACAAAGGTGTTTGGAGCCATCACGACGTGGACAGTCCATCGGTACCGTATTGCACACCCCATAGAGTACTGTAGGCAGTACCGTACTTTACGCTCACAGTCAAAACGTCCCTCTACTGTGTATGTCACACAGTATGAAGGCACTCAACATTGGACAAGAGAAAGAGACAGCAACATCCAGAGAAATTGTCTATAGGACACAGAAACAGACATACAATACACTGAATACAGATTCGCCTCTTCCAAGGACTGTACAGCTCTAAACTGTTATCTTCAAGCCCAGAGCGGTGAGGTTTGAGCCTAGACCTCGGTCTTCGGCCTACGGAACCGAGTGAGAACGTATACAGTTCGTGTAGCCAAGGGGGCGGTTGTGTCGGTCACTATACAGTACTAGTGCGGAGATCATCTGGATTTTCGCAGTAGTTTTTCTGGATTTTGCCGCAGTTCTTCTTGATCTGATCTTGTCTCTGTGTGGTGGATGGCAATGGTTGTCCAACCCACACTCGGTGTACTTTTCCTTAACACTGCAATCCGGTGGAGTTGGTGTTTGACTCGGCGCCCCACCTCAGGCTCAGCCGGGATTGTCCTACCCTGCAGAGTACAGCGTATGTGGTCATCACGGTACTACTATACTGTATGTCGCCCATCATGGGCGACATGGGCCCCATGGGTGTGCAATGGGACTGGCAGGCTGGCTATAATTGCGCGACACATGAATTATGTAGTCACGCCTGTGAGAGACTCTCACACTGTCACGAAGAATATACAGTACATAGTGCGCGTGTTATTATAATAGACTTGGCCATGAAACAATATTCAGTCTAGAACCCGAATTGATCAAGTCGGCCAGTGAAGAGGTGTGTACCCATCGTGTAAGTACTGTACTGCTGTGTTCACGATGGGTGAGTCATGGGGTTTGAGCCCCGTACCACCGCCATTTGTGAGTAACGTGGCGGGGCTGGCAATCATTGATTGCCAACTTGCCAACGAAACAGGGAATCTCACCCACCCACCGAGGACTGGGGATCCACCGAGCCCTCTTTCTCTCTCTCTCTCTCTCATTCTCCGTCAGCCGCGCATCGAGAGGTGGATCAATCCCAGTCCCACCATTTCAGTGGCTGCGATAAGCACGCAAAATGCAAACCGATCTTCTCATGGTGCATCCCCAAAGGATTAGTACATTTCCTACACTGACCAAGTATTAAATTTAATATCTACTACAAAGTAATACTTGCAGGCAACAGTGTGTTTACGCTACTGAACAGTCATTGCGTGCATTGGAGACTGGAAGTTCGATCGTGTAGCCCCGCCACAGTGTTGGTGCTGCTGTCTGCGCTGTGGCTGAGGGTGTCTTCCGAGTCGACAGGGACAGCGCGCTTGGCCATCAAGTATGTCTCCTCGGTCGCGACGCGCAGCTGGTTCAAGCGCGCCCAGAGTTCAAGTTGCGACTGGTCCACCGACTCGCTGGTCGTGCGCAGGTCGGACGTAGAGGGCAGCGAGAAGCTGTCGTCCAGCAGGCTGATCGAGCTGGCGTTGCTGTACGCGGTCGAGCGTGGGCCGCGGCGTGGCGCCGTCGAGTCGGACGTGATCGTGTCGCTCGAGTGCCGACTGAACGAACTGTCGCGATTGAGCCAGGCCAGCAGGTTGGGGGGCTGGTGAAGCAGCGAGTCGCTTCTCGACGACGATGTCGACGACGTCTCGTCACCCGTCCACAAGCGGATCGTGCGGTCCGTGTCGGGCAAGTGCTCGAGCGCGGCAATGTCGCTGGCATTCATCTTGGTGGCCATCGTGAGGCACGCCTTGCAGATGCGCGTGGCGACCCGCACGAGCTTGCCGTCGCAGCGAATGTGAGTCAGCTTGCGCTTCTCGACGCAGCGCGAGCACATTGTGGTCTGACACAAATCGCAGCGCGCGTGGGTCCGGAAACCCGAGAGGCTCCGCGAGCACAGCGGGCAGTTCTTGATCACGGTGGCCTTGCCCTTGGCAGTCACGTCCGGTGGTCGCGCCTGGTGGCTCGCCATGCTCGTGCGCGCCATGTACGCGAGCTTTTTGTTTTGGCCAGCAAACATCATGCGCCAGACGGAGATGAGTGCTAAGCTACCAAAGAACACGCCGAGGCTGTCGCTGAGCTTCCCACCGGGGTCCACCGTCGCGCGCATGTACAGCTCAATCGCGCCGTAGCCCGTGTCGCGGAACACAAAGCACGCCGAGTACGTTGAGCGAAGGAACCCGAGATGCGTGAGCTCGCCGCAGCCCGGGAGATCCAGGGAGTGGTGGATAATGTACCCAATGCGCTCGCCGCTCGGTAAGATCCGCGTGCCCATGCTGTCCAAGTGGACGACGTCGCGCGGCGCGATCCCGAGGCTGTGGATGAGCTGCTTCATCAGCGTCCACCGCACGACCATCAACCGCATGGGGTCGCTCTCGGTCGGCTTGAGGATCGTCGCAAGCTGCCGCGTGTCGGCAATGTCGTCTTTCGTGTACGACGTACGGACCTTGTACTCGAGCGTGGACGGCGCGAGGACGCCGTACAGCAGATCGTCGAGGGTCCCCGTGAGCGTGCCGACGCCGACCGACATGGGGAGCCGCCAGGACCGTGTGCGCGGCTGGGCGTGCGGGTCAAAAAGATCGATGTCGGGCGTGCTGGTGCCCTGCTCGCCCTTGCCGTGGCGTTTGTAGATGACAACGTTTTCGCGTGAAATGACCTGCTTCCACTTGGTCTTGTCGAGCACGCGGTTCTTGCGGTGCACAAAGTCGTCGTTCTGGACCAGCGTCTCTTCGAGCAGCGCATCCGAGAGCCACTGGAGCTGTCGCTCTTGGTCGCCCGTGAGCACCACGGGCGCGAACGGCTCGTGCTCGAGCGGGACTTTCATTCTTGTTGGTCGCTGAAGAGTCCGCCACGCCAGTCGCTTTCGGGAGTGGGGCCTCCCTCTGCACTTGCAAATCACGAACATCATACGTTCATACACATACTCGGTGGCTGCACAGTGGTACATATGTATTGTCCGAGGTTATCATATATAAAGACGACTGAAGTGTGATGAACAAAAAATAAATCACTCGATATGAGAAGATATAAGTCTACATTGGTGACAGTTTCCGCAAGGCTCAGTGGAGTGTTGGAGATCACCACAGATAATGGAGACCGCTCACACAGAACGCATTGATACGCACGAGATCGAACAGCCAGGCGAACAAGCGTTCCAGAGTGTACTAATTTCTCGGCACCCAGAGTTCAGCGCGATGCTCAGACCAAGAAACCTGAATCCTGGTTTCTTTCAGACTGTATGTCCCAGTGTCTGTAGCGTAAAAACAGACACTTGGCTCCTGTCGTGGTCGCAAGCTTTGGATTCAAAATGTGGGAACCGAAGCAATGGGAGTCCCGTTGCTCCCACACTTCAAGCTTTTGACTCAAAACTGCGGGAATGCGAGGCACGCACATATATATACCGAAAGAAGGAAAACAGGCGGACGGGAACACGTTGGAATCCAGGCTGGCAGTGTGGAGTCGACTTCGCAATCAGTCTTCTCCCAAACGTGCCATTCATTCGCCACCGTTACCAAACTCTGGCGCTCCAATTTTCTTTCCTCAAGCGGCCAAGTGCTTGATGGAGTTGTGATAAGTGCGAGGGCGGGTATTTTTACTGTACCTAACGCACAGTTCTGCTGATACAGTTCCAAGTCTGGAACAACAGAATCGTCGCGTCCATAGTGAGTGATGGATTCAACCAAAACGCCACGCGTGACACGTCCATACATCTTTTGAACTGTTCTGGGCGGTCATCAGAGCTGGGCGGCCATTGCAGCTGCTGCCACGGTGAACCCTGGGGTAACCCTCTGGCGTGGCGGCCACGACAGTGCATCCGGATCCAGCTGAAGAAAGAACCAGAGCCAACTTCAACACCAACCCACCATGCCAACATTGAAGCCACCTCGTCCCCCGAAATCATGTGACGGCCAATCTAGTATACAGTACTTGCACGTGTTCTTGTGATGGATCGATTCGCGATCATTTTCTTCCAGCTCTCCTGCCTTTCAGGCCCTTTGGGAAAAAGAACCAGATCATTGCCTTGATATACGTACGGTATTGAAGCACTCCACCACAGTTCGCAATTATCCATTTCCATGCATTCTTTCCCTCCTCTCATCATGGCTTGTCTAATCCCGGTAGCCTTGCGAACTGCCTCCACCACCGTTGGCATCCGCCATCGCTGCGCCGTTTTGCCGGGTCAAGTTGTACGTCTCCTCGGCCGTCATGCGGAGCTGATTCATGCGGACCCAGAGGTCCAACTGGGCGGCGTCGACCGTGACGTCGGCTTCCTTATCAGTGGTGCATGTTGTAATGCAGCCCATGTAAGACGGAGATGGTAGCGACATATCGTCATCTAGCAAACTCACGGCCGAGGCTGTCGTCGAGCGGCACCAAGCGACGGTCGACTCGGAGGTGAACGTGTCGGTCGACTCGGAGGTGAACGTGTCGGTCGATTGCCGGCGAAACGTGCTAAGGGGATCAAGCCGTCCGGACGCATGCTTGGGCGTCGGGTGTGCAGGCTGCGAACCGGCCGATGAGGTGCTGTAGAGCCGAATCGCCCTGTCTGCGTTGGGCTCCTGTTCTCTCGCAGAGACGTCACCGGCGTTCATCTTGTTCGTCGTGAGGATACACGTCTTGCACACGTGTGTGGGCACGCGCACCAGCTTTCCACTCGGTTGCATGTAGCTGAGCTTGCGCTTGTCGACGCATCGCGAGCACAGCTTCTTTTGGCACAGATCGCACCGCGCACGCGACCGAAAACTTGAGAGACTCTTTTGGCATAGCGGGCACGTCTTGCTATTGCTGACTGTGGCATTGTCAACGAGCGTCGCCTTGTTGGTCAGGGTATTCCCCCGCGCAATATACGCGAGCTTTTTGTTTTGGCCGGCGAGCATGAGTCGCCAAATCGAGATGAGTGCCATGGACGCCGAGAACACGGCGATGCTATCGCTGAGCTTCCCTCCGGGGTCCACGTATGATCGCATATAGACTTCGATCGTGCCGTGACTCACGGCGCGAAACACAAAGCACGCTGAATAGCTAGCACGCACGGCACCGAGATGCGTAAGTTCGCCGCACCCGGGCACATCGATCGACTGCACCATAATGTAGCCAATGCGCTCGCCACTGGGCAGGACCCGCGCGCCGATGCTTTCCATTTGGAGAACGTCCCGCGGCGACACGCCGACCCTGTGCACGAGCTGACAGAGCAGGATCCATCGCACGACCAAAAGCTGCAACGGATCGCTCTCGGTGGGCTTGATGATGGTCGCAAGCACGCGCGAGTCGGCGCCATCGTCCTTGGTGTACGACGAGCGGATGGTGCATTCGTCCTTGGTTGTCGCGAGCTCACCATACAGCAAATCGTCGAGCGTTCCGGTGAGCGTGCCGACGCCGACGCAGAGCGGGAGCCGCCAGTACCTCGAGCGCGGCTCGGCTTGCGGGTTATGTAGATCAATGTCTGGCGTGCTTCCACCCAGCTCGCCCTTGCCGACGCGCTTGTAGATAGCAATGTTTTCGCGCGCAATGACTTGCTTGTACCTGTTCTTGTCGAGCACGCGGTTTTGGTGGTGCACATACTCGTCGTATTGGGCGAGCGTCTCATCCAAGAGTGTGTCGGCTAGCCACTGGATCTTATCTTCCTGGGCACGTGAAAGTGTCACGGGTGGGAACGGTTCCTGATCTAGCGGGATCTTCATCACTGCTGTGCACACTTGAACCGAGTTGAGCTGTGCAGCGCTGTGCTGGTCTTGATGGACTCGACTCGATCCGTTCTGTTTTGTATGTGCCAGATCCAAACCGGACGGCTCGAGTGAGGACGAAGGAGGGAGTGAACTGGGTGAGGCATCCAATGACTTGAGTTGGCTGCTGCCTGCTGGTGACCACTGGTCCTACCTACATATGCCAGCTTGCCCTAAAGGCTTCGTGTCACATGCTGACGAGTCGTGTGTCAGGCTGACACTGTCAGCTGCTTGGCTCGTTTACCGGAGACCGATCCGCCCTCCCTAGGGTAACGATGCGGCGGGCGGCCCATCCCGCCAGACAGCTATTCAGTCAAATCCCTATTTACTGTCTCCCATTTGGCGTGATGTTTTCATGGAAACAGGAGGAGCTCGTACGGATAAGTGGGACCTCCACTATTGCAGAAGTAGCCTACAAATTTACAGTGGGACCTCTACTATTGTAGAAGTTCTAAAGCTGATAGTCTATTACTACTGTAACTATCAAGACTCTTGATGAGACCCTGTTATCTAGCGTCTCATCAATGCTTCGACAGAATTATCCTCCTGGTCCAAAAAGGGATTCCAGGACGCCTTGGAGAGTCGCAGCATCCTTTTTTGTCAATTGGATATACAGCGCAGCGTCCCTTCAACTCTTCCAGAACAAGGTGAAATTGAAGAGTGCACATGTCACATCCATTCTTGAACAACGTAAGATGGGGAAATTGTATAATAGTGAGCCCTTTTCGCTAAACCCCACTGGAATCGCGAAAACCGTTTACTGGGATGGGTATTGGACACGTCGTTCAGACGACTTGGGTCTCTGCCTTGGCATCCAGACCGATCGAGATGGAGATGGCTTTGCGGCTCTACGTCTGGCTCGGAGCAGCACTAGCAGACGATGAGCTCACTCATCAAGGCACACTTCTGTGACTACAGTAACAGCGTCTCTACTGGTGAAAGACACGACGTTTTCAGCCATTCTGGTACTCCAGAGTTGGTCCATATGACGTGGCAGGATTTGCAGAATACAGAATTTGAAGATTGTCGAACAACATGGTCCAATAGAGTAGTACCATTCTTGTAGGCAGTGTCCTGAAAGTCTCGCAATTCAGGCACACCGTCGAAAACTGCAATGAAAGACCTCGCAACTTACGCTTGGTGGCGGTCGCATTGCGCAGGTATCGGATACGTTTCGTCGAAAAGAGAAGCAGTCAGTGCCCCACTGACGTCTCTCAAGATGAGGAACTGATGTTTTACAGTGATTTATGGGGAGTCTCAATAGCTCGTTTGCGGATGCCACCAAGCGGAATCGCAAGCACACAGCTTGGGTCCTTGAGTCGAAGTAATAGAAGCTCCATCTTCCGTAACATTCTCCGAACAAGGTCGGATTCCTAGGTACTCACAGGTACTGTAAGCACTTGCGTTCGTCGGACCATGTTTTGGAATGTGCGACGTGTGCGGGAATGTTGAAGCTACGTAGCCCAACAGATACAGTACTATACTTCGGTAACGTTGGCTTCAGTCTGTTCCAAGTTGGACGGGCTGACTGTGAAGCGATTGAATTCTCCAGTAGATTCTCCTCCAGCGTGCTCCACATTGATGCTCCTTGCTTTATGGTTTGCCATTTTATTCGCTTGCATTTTAGGCATGCAGGCTTTCTCGGCCATCGTGGCGTTGCGGGGGATGTGCGCGTGATGGAACTTTCTAGGAACACGCTTCTTGTAAAATGGGCAGGAGCTTCTGGAGAGTCGGGGCAACGAGACTTCAACGAGGAGATGACAGTCTTCTGAAATTGCCGGTTCACAGAAAGAGGAGTCCTCAGGGGACATGGCAGTCTGCTAGGCTGAACAGAGGCGTCTCCAGTACCCCCTGACTGGCCTTCACCCGCCTGATCTCCTAGTGCTAACGCGTCCATTGAAACCGTGTCGAACTATTGTAGTGGCGTTTGTTTACAAGTTGGAACAAATGGCGAGTGTAGATCTCCATGTTTAGAAACGCTGAGGTTGACTTGGGGAGGGGTACGACAACAGTGATAACAATAAAAAATACTAATAACAAAGACTCGAACTTACGTGGTTGCTAGGGCAAGCGTGGCGGACTTCAACTGTGGCCGGTAGTCGACAGGATCGGCACGTCCTCGTCGTCCGAGAGATGCAGCTCGCTCAGTTGAATCCACGTTTGCCAGTCGCTCTCATTGGCACTTGCTGCCCCGACGTTGGCCAAGACGTTTTCGAGGTCCGTGGTGACTGACACCACGTCGCTGTAGTCGCTTCTCGCGTAGCTCGCGCTCGAGACGTCGCTGTCACGAGGCAATGACTGGCTGCCGGTCGTCGTCGTGTAAGACGAGAGCGTGTCCCTGATGTGGTGGTGGTGGTGACGTGCATTGCCTCTGCTGCTGCCGGTCGTCAACTTGGATGTAGGTGTCGACGAGCTCGGCACGCGAGGTCGCAACGGCGGCGCGCGCAGCATCCGGTTGTCCGACACGGTTCGTCGAATCTCCCTCGCGGTGTCGCGTCCTGCGTACTCGTTCGCGGCAATGTCGCTGGCACTCATGGACGCAACGGTTGTGAGGCATCCCTTGCAAACGCGGGTGGGGGTTCGCACGAGCGAGTCGCTCGCATCGACGTGGGTGAGCTTGCGCTTGTCGACGCAGCGCGAGCAGACCATGGCGAGACAGAGATCACACGCGACTAGCGAGCGAAAGCTCGAGCTCATTCGGAGGCACAGCCTGCAGCTCTTGGCCGTATGTTCCAACGGTTTGACGTCCCCACGAGGTGCCGTCGTCGCCGAGCGTCGACACAGCAAACTGGTGCGTGCGACGTACGCGAGCTTCTTGTTGTGGGCCGCGATCACGAGCCGCCAGGCAGCAATCAACGACATGGCGGTCGAGAACACGGCCAGGCTCATGCCAATGTTGCCGCCCGGTTCAACGAAGCTGCGCACAAAGACTTCGAGCGATCCAAGGCCCGTGTCGCGGAAAATGTAGCACGTCGAGTGCCTGGCGCGGATGAGCCCGAGCGACGTGAGCTCTTCGCACCCTGGCACGTCCACGGACTGAATCGCGGCGTAGCCGATGCGGTCGCCGCTGGGCAGCACGCGTGTGCCGGTGCTTTCCATGCACACAGTGTCGCGCGGCTTGGCCCCAAAGCTGTGGACGATCTGGCGCATGAGCGACCACCGCACAAGCAGCGACGAGAGCGGCTCGGCTTCGCTCGGGAAGACGACGTTGGCGAGCACGCGGCCGTCGGCGACTTCGTCCTTGGTGTAGCTCGTGCGGATCTCCGTCTCGCTCTTGGTGACCGCCAAGAGTCCGTACAGCACCTCGTCGATGGACCCGGCCATGGTACCAACGCCGACGCACGTGGGTACGTGCCAGTGCTTGGTGTGGGGCTCACTATTCGGCTCGTAGAGCGAAATGTCGGGTGTGTATCCGCCCAGCTCGCCCGTGCCAATGCGCTTGTAGATGGTCACGTCCTCTCGCGACATGACATGCTTCCATTTGGTCTTGTCAAACACGCGGTTCTGGCGGACAACAAAGTCATCCAGCTCGGCGAGCGTCTCCTCCACTAGCGTGTCTGAGAGCCACTGGAGCTGCCGCTCCTGGTCGCGCGACAGCGTCACGGGATGGAACGGATCGTGCGCGAGCGGAACCTTCATTCCTCTCGAGAGTGGTTTCGCGGGGAGCTCCTGGTCGGTTTGTGATCGAACACAAGATCCTTCGCCAGTGAATCGTTCTCTCGCATTCTGCCTGGGGATGACGAGACTGGCTGTTCCCGTCACGCCAGCCGCTCGCTCTGACGCATGCCCAACACAGGAGAAGAGCCTGCCACACGAACGGGAAAGCAGTCCCACTGGCAATGCTCAGTGCTGTCTCTTACCCTGTACGTATTCCACTACACGGTACAGTGGAAGACGTGAGTACATAGAATACTATAATATGCTATATGCCTCTCATAATAGGTTCCTATATCAAATGATATACATATTCATCAGTAACACTATTCTGTGCTAATAATGAATTCACTTTAGCAATATATAAATCTGTAGCGCTCCTGGTGGCTAAAATGGCAACAGAACTCAGGACTACAGAATTAAATATCGTGTATCAGTACAGTTTGTAGCGCCTATAAGCATTGCCCTGATAAATTGGCCTTCACAGTTTATATTCTTTGTAATCTAAACTTACAGTAAACCGGATATTGTTTTATATCTTGCATTTATCCCATATAAGAGGTAAAAAGAAGTGACGCAGTGCTTAGAGGCGCTACAAACTGTATACCGTCCATGTGTGCAGTGATACACATGTATCACAGCGTCACAGACAAGCGTCCTTTCTTCTGGTGTGAAGCCAGTCAAGGGAATCAATCGACACTACAGTCATCATGGCGATGGATCTACCATCCAGTTGTGCCACCAGCTTCTTGCCCGAGTTGATTGATCTCGAAGAGACGTCACCAGCGTGCGCTACAGAACGCTGCGGTACAGTACGTTGTGGTCAGTGTCGACACGCAGAACGGGATTACAGTACATTGTGGTCAGTGTCGACACGCAGATCAGGAGTGCTTCCACGGATTTCGATGGTTCGCACGTGCCAGCGAGTGGTACGATGTGCGATCGCCTTGGTGCCATGTCGACATGTTGCAGGGGGATCGATCGCCCTTCACGCGCCGACATCTATTCTTCTTTCCGATCATCTGCTTCTCCCCCACCAAACTAAAGTACAGTAATACCGTCATGACAACATCCAAACACTGAGGTTCTCCTTCACTTGGTGGCGACCTGCGCGGTCGCGGCCGCGGCCTGCTTCATGGTGATCGTTTGTTCCCTGGCCAACTGGTACGTCTCCTCGGCCTGGAGCCGTAGCTCATTAATGCGCATCCACCATTCGATCTTCTCGGTCGCCTGGGGGGTCTGCTGCGCTCTCCATTGCGCTGGTCGAGGCTCCGACTTGTCATCGACAAGCACGGCGAGATTGTCCTCCTCGTCGCCACTGGCGACCTCAATAACCTGTACCGTTTGGCCCACTGGTTTTTCGTGCTTGCCCTGGCTCGAGACAGTGGACCGCGACGACGACATGAGTCGGTTGGACCCCTCGCCACGGTTCGAATGCTCCGAGTCGTCGGCGCCCAATGACGGTGTCGCACTGAGCAATCGCACGGGGCCACGGTGCACAAACTCCCAGGCCGCGGCCTCGGCCGACTTGCCGGGCAGGCGCGCAGTCGACATGCAGCTCTTGCACATGGCCACGGTCCTGCGACGCAACGTCGCCTTGGTGCGACCCAGTTGCAATCGCCGTGACGTGATGCACCGCGAGCACACGCGCGTCTGGCAGATCAGACACTCGGTGAGTGTGCTCAACGACGACAACCTGCGCGAGCACTGTAGACATTGCGTAGAAGGCTCGCGTTCGTCGAAATCGCGGCCCGTGAAGCCACGCGTGCGTCGCGAAAGCATCATGGCGAGCTTCTTCTTGAGCGCACACTCGATCACGCGCGACACGGCAATCATGACGTTCGCGCCGGCCAGTGCCGCGAGCTTGGTCGGCAAGTGGCCGCCGGCATCCGAGGCCAACGTGCCGTACAGCGAGACGACACCGGGTGAGACCTCATGGAAAATGTAGCACGCCGAGATCCGAGCACGCACGTTAGCCTCGGCCTTGGGCACTTGAGGCAGATCGATCGAGTGGTAGATGACGTAGCCAATGCGTCCCGTGCGGCCGGCGTCGAGCTGCACGTCGCGGCATCCGGACGCCTCGAGGTAGAGCGTCTCGCGCGACTTGACAAGTGCCGCGAGCGACGAGTTTCGTGCGCCCCACTTGATGCCGAGATACCGGAACGGGTCGTCGTAGGTCGGTCCGTGGATGTCGAGCAACACGCGGTGCTGCGTGAACTCGTCTTTAATGTACAGCGACCGCGTCGCCATCGCGAGCTCCGTGGGGGTCACGCCACCGTACATGGCGTCCTCGAGACTGCCCAGCAGCGTGCCCACGCAGAGCAGCCTGGCCATGGGCTCCCAGTCGATGAGCGGCGGGTAGGCAAACCCGCTGCTCTTCCTCGCAGGCGCCTCGGGGCGCTCGCGAGCGCGATCTCGCGCGCGATAGATCTGGACAGTCTCGTGTTTCTTAAAGGCCTTCCACTTCCGCGCGTCGATGCAGTCGCCATGCTGATCGCCAGTACTTGGACCGCCTCCCCTGTTTGTCAGCGCGACGAACTCCGCGATCCCGTGGTCCAGTACAGCAGAGATCGTGCGCTCGTACGCGTATTTCTGCTCGGGTGACGCTGACACACGGAGCTCCGCTGATGACCCAGTTCGTGCAGACATATTCGATAGTACTTCTGTGTGAAAAGAGAGATTTTAGGGAGACCGTAGCGATAGGCGGGCGGGTAGTGTGTGTACCTGGTGCCGAGAGTTGACGAGTCGAGAAGTGTCTTGCAGAACTTTTCCCAGCCAAACCGTCGCGTCGGACAAGTCCAAGACAATGGGTGCCCCCGTTCTTGGCGGGAAATGGAGGAGGGACGAAGTCGCTATTCCTTCTTCCCCTTCTTCATCTGCGCTGCGTCTATCCAATTCGCTAATGCCATCCCAAGTGAATTTCCCGGTTCTTCTGGCTCGTTTGAGATTGAGACCGTGGCGCATGTGGATCGGCGATTCTTGAAGCACGCGAAACAAAGGAACCAAACGATTCGTGGACACCTGGCAGATACCGGCAAGAATACCGGTAATTTCGGTACTACTAGTATAGCCTAGTTTTGTTATTGAGTTTTTCGCACATTTTGGCTTCCCGTCTCAGAAGACTCAAACACACACAGAAAAACAGAGGAGTGCTTCCCAAAAAAAACTTCTTTAACGTATTGCAGCAGATTATGGGGGGAAATCGGGCACCTTAGCTTTTTCGTCATATTATCTCATCCAATCTGCCGATTTGGCCAAATGCGACACCATTTGAAAGCCAGTTTTAGTGGCCAGAAGGTGATTGTTTTCAAACGCTTAGCCAATCAGGTTTTCTCTCGTGGTAGATGCATAAAGTCAAAAATTGCGAAATCGGTGACAGCAATTTATGGCGGGTCCACTATTCGAGTGAGGAACCTGTGTTCGGGTGTGATTTAGTCAGACGAGGCAAATAACCATATGGGAACATTGAAGTATATGTATTGATCCAGTACTTTCAAACACAATGCAGCGGACTCCGGTTTGCCCGAGCTGACTGTGGCCCAAAGCGAATCCTTTGTGGTAGTGCCTGGTTTGGGGTTCCAGGTTCAGCGTCCCCCGGTGCCACAGCGGATAATCGGGCTCATCCATCGGACGCCTCGAGATCATCGTTCGTCAGCAGACGGCGCTTGACGTCCACGGTTTTGCGCCGGCGCTGCGCCGTCTGCGGCTTCGGGGGGAGAACGAGAATCTCCGAGCGAACAGTCTCGCGGACTGCAAGCCACGCGGGTTGCGGCAAGTCTTCTTTTACACCGTTGCTGTGGAACTTGTCCATGCGATCCTTCATGGCGTCCAGGCTGAGCGGCCAGATGCCGGCCTCTCTGAACCCCGCCGCAATATTCGCCGATTTCTTCTCGAACCCTTTCTCCCATGCATTTGACGCCAACGTCACAGCGTCCTTCTTGCAGATGTTGGTCAACCCAGTGCGTATCATGTAGTTGTAGATCTCGTCTTTTAGCACAGACTTCACGCCCTTGAACACAGCAACATCAAGGGGCTGGTAGAGATGGCTCGCGTTGGGAGGTAACTGCACCAAAACAACGCCAAATCGCTCTGCCGCGAGATCGATCTCGAGGTCCATGTGGCTTCCGGCCCCATCCAGCACTAGCGCGAGAGGTCGCTTGATAGGAGTGGGGACTGACTGGGCAAAATGCTCGATCCACTTGATCATCACGTCGGTCGTCATGAAGCCCGCCTCAGCAGTAGTAATCTTGGCCCCCGGGATGGTACACGCGCTCAAAACATCTCGATTGACCCTTTTGCCCGGCAAAATAAAAACGGGCGGTATGAGGAAACCAGAGGCCGAAGCAGCCGCAACAAGCGTCAGGTGGAAGCTCGCCTCCACCGTTCGACACCACACGTTCCGCGAGCCCTTCATAGCGATCACCTTCTTAGTTTTGGCGTTCTGGACAAACCCCGTCTCATCCATGTTGAAAAAGCGATCCGCCCCCACGGCGTACATGATGACGGCACGGGCACACCGCCAAAAAAACGCCGTCACAGCGAGCAAAGCGATCTCGTTACGCACGCGCTTGATCTGCTGAGCGTTACGGGTTGTGAGAATTGGATAGCGTCTCAAAAACCGGTCGCACCACCCGCGACCGATAGTACCGGCAGCCCGCGTTTTCCCATACATCTTGGCGTAGACTTCTTTGCCCCTGGCAATGAGAGCGTCACGCGTCACTGGGTAGCCATTGCGCTGCATCGCCAGCGCCCAGTCGCAGATGTCATCTTCCGCCTCTTTGCCGAGTACAGGCTTTGGGCCAGGCTTTTGTTCCGCAATGTCTTTTTCTTTGTTGTTGATTTTCCGACGAAGCGTAGACTCAGGGATTGGGTAGAGCTTCAGTATATCCACCATTCGAGCGCCGGCAGTGTGGGCGTCCAGCGCCCTCTCGATATCTTGCTCCGTGTACAGCTTGCGGTGCTTTATCATGATGATGTTGTTGGAGCACTTCGTCAATGTGCCTCGTGGCTCTCTGTGGACTCGAAATCCGCCATAAACTGCTGCATGTGGAATCCCACCAATCATTGATAGTTATTTGAGAATTGAGCGTGCTGATTGGCTGTT
>JAADWA010000283.1:0-34228 GCA_023335935.1 Pythium phragmiticola | reverse complement strand
TCTCACTCTCGCTCTCGCTCTCGCTCTCGCTCTCGTTGACTCACTTTTTTTCTGCATGACTAAATCAATACAACAACCACAGAACCACAAACGACGAACGTCAGACACAATGTCTCTCTCTCTCTTCGTCCCGCTTGCTTTACCTTGTTTGCATGTACCTTCAGACGAAATTGATAACATCCTATTCGGCGGAAGCAGGCTTGTGTCTCTCGAATGATAAGCTTTCGCGACTCCATCCAGTGGTGTGCATGTATTTACGAGGTGGCGTTTCTCTTTCTGCTCCGCTGTTTCCTTTCTTGTGGCCTTCTGTTCGCGTCCACTCGGTGCATGGCTTGCCTACTTGATCCCCGCCCAATACCGGGGAGCCCCATTTCGCTAGTCGTCCATCGACACCTCCGTAACCTTGCGACTAGAGCCACGCGACGGCATCTGAAAGTCGCCAAGCAGACCGAGTCCATCACTCGTGTTGCTGTTGGATTGGTCCCCGTCTCGATTGCCTCGTCCACGACGGCGGCCTCCTCGCGGCCGCGCGTCCTCGTCGTCATCGCCGCGGCGGTTTCTTCCGCCACCGCCGTACGGATGCGACCGGCTCGAATGCGTATCGCGGTGGCCTCGTCCACGCTGCTGCGGCGCGCGTTGGTGTGTGCGTCGCTCGTGGTACTTCTTGTTCTTCTCGGGTGGGAAATCGTCCGCAGTCGCGCGGCGCAGCAAAAGGCGCCACGTTTTCGACGCTGGTTGCGTGCTGCTACCAATGCTCTTGCCGTATCGCCACTGCGAGCGGTTGAAGCTCTCGTCTGGCGTCTCGCTCGACTCGGTTGTCGGCGCCACATTGTCTCCACCACCACTCGCGTCGGGATTCAACTCGCCGTCCATGTCGATGTCGCCGTCGGCCTCGTTGTTGGTCGCCGCGACGACAGCAGTGTCCTCGGAATCACCGGCTGGTTGCTTGCTCTGCTTGATCGTTTGCATCGGCACCTCGTCACCGAGCGCAACTAGCGCGCGCCCGGCCGTGCCAGCGTCTTCAAACACGACCGTACACGAGCTGTCGTTGATCCACTCGACGTACCACGGGCCGTACCCCGTAAAATACGCCATAATGTCGTTCGTGCGCACCTGCTGGAACCGCTCATCGAGCGAGTAGACGTGGATCGCGTCGTCGCGGAACTCGACCATCGTGTCCGTCTTGACGTCGCACCGCTCGTCCCGGACCTTCCGCGACGACGGAGTGAGGTCCATGGCGCCGGCCTTGGGGTCGACGTCCGGATCCAGGCCAAACTTGAGCGCGCGCTCGCGCAGCTTGAGCTTCTCGGCCTCGCGCGCGGCCCACTCTTCTTGGGTCACGCCCTCGGCGAGCGCACGCGCGGCCTCGGTCGAAAAGGCCACCGCAAACTGCGGCGTGTCGAACCGCTTCATGCGCGCCTCGCGCTTGGCCGTTTCGCCTTCGCTCGCCATGTCGAAACCGGTCGTGAACCCGCGCTCGGCCGCGGCGCCCGTGCGCTGCAGGCGGCGAATAACCTTTGGATCCAAGAACTTTTTGAGATCGGGCATGATGAGCTCGCCGCCAAAGCGCGCGACGCGGCGCTCGACGACCTCGCACTCGCGCTCGTACAGTGCGCGCTGGTCGGGCAGAAGCAGGTCTTCGTCGCCGTACGGGTCGCCGCGCACAATCAACCGCGGTGTCCACTGGTCCACGGGCAGCGGCGCGTCCGCTGGGAGCTGCTCGACTCGCACGTTGCGCACGGTCGCGCCCTGGTTCCACGTCGTGAACGCGACCTGGCGGACCGCGGCGGGGTCCAAGGGGTCCGTGCACCGCACGAGCGGGTCCACGCCGACTTGCTGGCCAATGCCGGCCGCGATCGCGCCGTGCTGGACCACGATCCAGTACGGCACGAACCGCTCGTCCGAGAGCGAGCGGCCACAAAACACATTGGTGAGCGCGATTTCCTTGCCACCACCGGCGCTTCCGGCCACGTACTTGCGCACCGTGACTTCCGTGTTGCCGCTAAAGCCCAGCGCGAGCTCGTAGCGCCACTGCGGCTTGCCCGGCGGCGAGAACCCGACGCGGAGATCCTCTTTGCCCGTCGCCTCAAACTGCACGACCAGTGCGCCCTCCACGGCCGGAATTTCGGGAGCCGACTCACCGTCAATAGGCGCATCCGTTGGCGGGCTCTCGGCGCTGCGCCAGTCCTTGTAGCGGCCAAAGAGCGAGCCCAACGAGAGCGTGCCGTCCGTAGCAGCCGTCGCCATATTCGATCCTGGGTGTATCAATCTCTGAACCGAAACGATACAGAGGACGCGAAGGGGAGGAATACGAATAACCCATTCACCTGTATTGTTTGAAGAGGGTTTTTTGGATTATTCAACGTCTGACAATCACTCTTGCATCGGTTCTTAACGGTTACCGTATCGTTTGAAGTTGCAAAGAGCTGGCGTCTGTGTTTTGTGGGCAAAATGCGAAGAGCTCCATATCGGATCTACATATCTACTACGTAACCGCGCGGATCGAGAAGACACGAGTACGTTACTACAGCAGCAAGATGGCCAAGCGTGCAGTGCACACAGTGCAGTCCTTCATCCACGGCAAGTCGGTCGCGGCCGCCGCGCGACCGAACGCGCCATCCTTCACCTTGCTGAACGCCGCGACCGCGCAGCCCGAGACGGCATTCGTGGCGACGGACGCCCACCAAGTCGCGCAAGCCGTGGAGTCGGCGGCGGACGCGCAGCGTGAATGGGCCAAGCAAACGCCGGCGCAACGCGGTGCGATCCTGCGGCGCGCGGCCGACATTCTGGCCAGCAAGAACCAGCACATCGCCGAGCTCGAGACCATCGACACGGGCCGCCCCATCGCGGAGACGAGTATTGTGGATGTGCAGAGCGCTATCGACTGCATCAACTACTATGGCGGCATTGCGCCGTCCGTGGGTGGACAGCACCTCAACATGCCCGGCGGCAGCTTTGCGTACACGCGACGCGAGCCGCTCGGCGTGACCGCCGGCATTGGCGCGTGGAACTACCCACTGCAAAGCGCCGCGTGGAAGTCGGCCCCGGCGCTAGCGTTTGGCAACAGCATGGTCTTCAAGCCTTCTGAGGAGACCCCGCTGTCGGCGCTGCAGCTCGCCGAGGCGTACCTCGAGGCAGGCGTACCGCCCGGCGTCTTCAACGTCGTGCTGGGCGCGGGTGAGACGGGTGATGCACTCGTGACCCACAAGAACATTGCCAAAGTCTCGTTCACGGGATCGGTCGCGACGGGCAAGCGAGTGTACGCGCGTGCGGCCGAGTCACTCAAGAAAGTCACGATGGAGCTCGGCGGCAAGTCGCCGCTCATCGTATTTGACGACGCCGACCTCGAGCAGGCCGTGAGCGGCGCGATGATGGCCAACTGGTACTCGTCGGGCCAAGTGTGCTCGAACGGCACACGCGTGTTTGTGCACCGCAAGATTTTTGATGCCTTTGTCAAGCGGCTCCACGCGCGCACGCTCAAGCTGCGCATCGGCGATCCGCTGGACCCGTCCACCGACATTGGCCCGATGATTACGGAAAAGCACATGCGCAAAGTGATGGAGTACATTGACATCGGCAAGCAGGACGGTGCGACGCTGCTGCCCGGCGGCGGCGAGCGCATCGTGCCGTCGGGCAATGCCGCGTTTGAAAAGGGCTTTTTCCTCACGCCCGCGATTTTCACCGACTGCCGAGACGACATGACGATCGTGAAGGAGGAAGTATTTGGCATGCTCATGAGCGTACTCGTGTTTGACACGGAAGACGAAGTCGTGGCGCGCGCCAACGACACACCGTTCGGACTGTCGGGCGGTGTGTTCACCAAGGACGTGACGCGCGCCCACCGAGTGGTCGCGAACCTCCAGGTGGGCACGTCGTGGATCAACAACTACAACTTGGCGCCGGTCGAGACCCCATGGGGCGGCTTCAAGATGTCGGGCATTGGTCGTGAAAACGGTGTGGCCGGTGTGGAGGCCTGGACGCAGCTCAAGTCGGTCTACGTCGAGATGGACGAAGTGTGGTGCCCGTACCCAGTGTAAAAGGCCGCAAGATGTGTAAATGAGATTAGCAGGACCACACATGCGGTGGGAGGCGAGCATCACTGCGAGACTCACCTATGCAATTCATTCTGCAGGATAAGCAACCCGGCGAGAATCCAACCATGCCACTATCCACGAGACCTTTGCAATGACATCGCCTTCACAACTCTACCG
This sequence comes from Pythium phragmiticola, assembly GCA_023335935.1. NCBI lineage: Eukaryota > Oomycota > Peronosporomycetes > Pythiales > Pythiaceae > Pythium > Pythium phragmiticola. The sequence goes on along the minus strand of JAADWA010000283.1, from coordinate 30,017 downwards.
CGTCCTCACGAACGCTCTTCTTGTAGTTTGTCATCCTGTACTCCCCCTTCCTGCGGGCAAAGCGACAGCTTGTTCTCGCCTTGAGGTGGACCAACCGCTTCAAGCACGGCGCAGCAAACGCCAGAATGGATGCGAGTACATCGTACTCAAAGTTCCATCGTCTCGTGTGGCCCTCAACCGCTGGTCCTGCTTGGGTTCGCTTGTTTCCCACGTTCACTTCAGGTGTCAAAGGCAGGCAACCGACGACAGCACTCAAGAACGCCAGCTGCAGATACACCAGCCACGTCTTGAAGTCCACCGAGCCAGAATCGTACAGTAACTCGAACGCCGGTTCCAAGTCGTCATTGCGGAACGCACGCGGTTGGCGATTGTGGGTCTCACGCTCACCGGGCGCTTGGATCGACGTCCAGGCTTCATTGGGGAACGCCGCCCACAGGTGCGGGGCCAGCCAGAGTGCACGACCCACGATCTCTATGGCGTCACGCAGCTTGTGCAGCTGGGCTGTCGTCAGCACATTGGTGGCCCTCAATTCGTCCTCCAGACGTTTCATTTCCAGCTCATGTGCGAGAATCACAGCGTCGTCGACGTCATCGGGCAGGATCATCGTACAGTATCGGGCACTTCGACATCTTGGAATCGAATGCCCATGCTCGCGACGTGGTCGATGATCGAGTCCACCTCTTGCGCACATGTCGACAACCTGGGGGTCGGCTTGACTAACACGTGAGGTCGTAGGATGTTCAACCACGGCCATCGTAGATTATCCACTGCCTGGTGGGAGCGGCGAGAACAAACCGTCTTGTCCCACCTTCTCCTCCCACATCCAACAACATCATTCATCAGTCTCCATCAGCCACTCACTCTTGTCCCGATAAAAAATCTATTCCTTACGCGATTCTGTTGATTTGATCTTGATTTTCTGTATCGAAACTAATGCGAAAAGCTCACCAATCTCAGGGTTCCTTTCGATGTTCTTACCCGTTGAGCGTAGCGATGGCTACGCCCAAGATGCCAAACGTGATGACCAAATACGTCGAGGCAAACGGGATCGAGCTGATGTATGGCTGCGTGAACGGCGTGATGGACGCGCCGGAGAAGCCCCACACGCGCTGGCAGTAACGGCTGCCCACGACCTGGAACCAGCACGGGATCGAGAGCCCGAGCAGGAACCCAAAGAGCCCCGAGATGGCAAAGATCGTGTCGAGCTTCTTGAACACCAACGCGAGCACGAGCGGCGGGCCGGCCGCGAGGAGGCGGCACGCGCTGCGCGCGGCCGCTGGACTGAGCATGGCCTTGAGTGTCTTGGGCATGGACAAGAGCATGTTGTCGCCGACCGTGACGCCCACCATGGGGTACGTCGACGTGACATTGACGACTGGGAAAATGAGGATAACGAGCTGCACGAGCACGCCCCACGGGTTCGTCGACGCGCACGTTCCCCAGCCATTGCCGCAGCCCGTGTAGGAGCCCCACATGAGGCTCGCGAGCGGATTGATCTCGTCAAACGCGAGCGCGCCCAGCAGGCCCACGAGCGTGTAGAACGAACCGGCCACGAGCAGCGCGCCGAACGCGACATTGCGGGCAGCGCCCTTTGGGTCGAGCGGCTGCAGAGCGTCGGGCATGTTGTACTGGCAGTTGAGTGCCAACAGCGTGGGCCCAAAGCCCTTGCCAAAGTTAGCCCAGTTGAACGCGCCGACGTTCGTGTACCGCTGCTCGAGCACGGCGCCGCCGTCGACCGCGAGCTTGATGACCATCGTGAGCAGCATGAGTGTGAGCGCGACGACGCGGTAGACCGAGAGGAACCGCTGGATCGAGGCCTGCTCGCTAATGTCGAGCAGCACCATGGAAATGACGATCATGGCAAACACGACCATGAAGCCGTCAAACGCGTACACGCAGCCGGCCGACGGCGCCGCGGCGTAGGCGTCGCAGGTCGCGTCACCCAGTACGTACGAGTAAAAGAGCGACGCCATGGAACTCGCAAACACGCTCGCGTACGACCAGAGCGCGCCGAGTCCGTACAAGATCAAGACGGTTTGCACGATGAACTTGCCCATTTTGCCGGCAAACATTTCGCCAATGGTCGAAAAGTCGAACTTGCGGTACGTGAGCTCGTGGAGCGGACCGCCGCCGCGGGTCGCGGCGCAGACGCCCTCGGCGCGCGCCAGCGACTCGAGCGTATAGTTCATGGTCACGAGCGCGCCGGCGACGCCGACGAGCATGAGCACGAGACTGAGCACGATGCCGGCCTCTTTGAACGCGTACGGCAGACCGAAGCACCCCGTGCCGATGACGTAGTTGAGCGCCATGGCGACGGCGACCGACGGCCCGTACGGCTTGACGCCAAAGGCCGCGGCGTCGCGCGGGTCGGCATGGTGCTTGGCCGAGAGCAGCGCCGCCGACTCGCTCAGCATGGTGGACAGTGGCGTGGGAGGAGGGAGAGTGAGCGAGGGGATCGGGAGGAGAGGAGGAGGCGGCGGGGAGGAGCCGGTAGTGGCGGAGGGATGGAGGGCGGCGGCGAGCAGTTGCAGCCACGAGCACTTAGCCGCTGATTGCCTGTACCTTCTGGCGTATGGACTGACGGGATGGACCAAAGCCAGTTGCAGAAAAAAGTGTTTTTTAGTCGTAAAAAGCGCTTGTTTGGTTGGATATGAAATAGAAACGGAGCGTTTCTATTTGCTTGTGTGAGGGAGTAATGAAAAGTAGAAACTGGATTCTATCATATCTATGTCTGACTTTTGTGACCGTGTGTGGAAGTCCGCCCGTCGCCATCGCCGCGTCGTCGTTGGCTCCGCATGTAACGCTGAAGCTGAACTACCAGCGCAGACGCAGTCCCGTTGTCGTCATCCCACGCGTGATCCCAGTGACGTGGCGTGGCGCACTGGATAAATGGCTTCAACGAGTTCGTCAGTTGATGGCTTCCAACAATTTGAGCGATCGTGAGAATAAGACTCTCGGACGCCTTTCCTTCGACTCTGCATGGAGAGCCGCTGTTCATCGGAGCAGAACGCTACCGGCGTGCGACCCACCTAAGTCGTTTTCCTCCCGCAATTACTCTGCAAGGAAGTAACCATCACTCACGAGGGAGAAGCTACGGCCCGTCCCAGGAGCTCTCTGCGCTCCTCGGACGAAGCGCGACGCCGCTGCACGTGCTAAGCCGCGACTGCGCGATGCGTATCGTCACCGACTGGCGTAAGCAACTGCTCGCATCGGATTTCTTCATCGACCGCAGCATTGCCTACCGCCCACACGAGTTTGTGGCGACGTGTGATACCATTGCTCAAATTCGAATCGAAAGAGACACGCGTTCGGCTGTCCGTCATGGAGTCCATCCCAGTTGTGGTCCTTCATTTCGACCCGAGAGGCGAACGCAAGCCGTTGTCCAGTCACTGTAATATGCGCGAACTGGACTCCATTTGGGCGCCTTTTTCGGCACGCTTGGTGCCAACTCGACCTCGCGAAGTGTCGCCTTTCAACAGAGTATGCGGGCGATTGGAGCATTCGTCCAGTCGGCACGAGTGCAAGCGGTGCCGATTCGTGTGAAGCTTGGATTGCAAGTGCAAAACCCAAAGGGCTGTCGATTCCTCTCGTCAAGGTGCGAGCGCATTCAAGCATTTGGAGTCGCGCAGCCAGCAGCCAGACCTCGAACGACTGGTGATGCTGCTGGCGGGACTTCAGCTTGTGGTGAAGGCCACGGTCCACAGCGTCGACTTCAAGTGGCTGCATCAGTGTCTGGAAGGCATGTCTGCTCAGCTTCGACTTGAATTGGTATCGCATCCACTCGCTTCAGACAACGTTATGGCGTAGTGTGACGTGATGCCGCTTCTTGAGCAGGTGATGGGGCGGTTGACCGGCCACGTAGGACGACTTGAGCTGCTCGATTTGACGACTGGCGTCGAGTTGATGAATCTAGGCCCAGTGTGTTCGCTGCTTCCGCATTCGCGGTCTCTTTGTGAGGTACGGCTCAAGGTCCAGAACACATGAGGGTTGTTGTGGCTCGCGTACGCCATGTTACACCCATGGTCTCGGCAAACCAAGTGGACAAGACTCTGCCTTGAGAATCAATACGGCAATGATACGGAGCTCCAGGTCATCCGACGCTTTCTTGGTAGTCGAAACGGATCCACAGTATTTCGGGTGTGTCGCTTCAAGTGGAGAGAAGAGGTTGAGCGCGTACCCAGCAGAGCTCGGGGTGGCGACAACCGAGCCCTCTGGAACGCTTCGTGGATACGTGATCCAGACGGCAACGATCACCAAGCGCACGAGTGTGTATGCGTATGAACCCGCCGTTTCTCGGAGTCTGCTCGCCGTACTCCCAAAAGGCGCGGAAGTCGAGCTGGTCGAAGACGACACGTCCGAGTTGCTTGCATCCGTCCACGTAATTGTGCCAGGGTTTGGTCTCGGGCTCGTCCCAAAGGCTCACCTTAAGGAGATCACGACGCACAACTTTCCCGGTCACCGCAAATCGTGCATCACTGCTCTCCATTATGAGTCAGACCGTAGCAATGACGCTGTAGCGACAGGATTTATCGATGCGGTCCTTCCGAGTCTTCGCCACGTGCGCGTGAAGCCGCCCCAAGCGTTTTTGGAGCAATTGTTGCCGCAGGTAAAGGTGATCGAGTCGATCGATTGCTGTGAATTCTCTGCTCGTTCGCTCGAGTCGATGCATCGTCTGCGTCACCTTCAGTCCCTGGGGCTTTCCTGCACGGCTGACCAGCTTGATCAAGTCCAGTCAGCGATTCGGTCGGCGTTCACGGGTGACACTGCGCGCAGTCGCTGTCCACTACGTGCATTGCGACTCATTGTCGATACCTGGGATGCATCGAATGCTGATTGGAAGCTAGCGATGCCGTTGTTGTCGACTGCGGTTAGGGAGGAACTCAAGGGGCTCCAAGTCTTGGAAATTGCGTTTCGCGAAGAGCACCTACTGCAACACCATGCGTTGGACCAGTTTGCAGCGGAGCTCCCTCCAAGCCAGCCGGGTCTCGCCATGCGCAAGCTCAACTTTCTGTGGGCGCTCCGTACATGGCGACCAGAATGCGCCGCTGGATTGGACGCGTACGTCATTGCCATCATCTTTGGTTACTGTGGTCCCAACTTCGACCGCGCTGCCGTATCGTGGAGTCATTCTCCCGTGGACCTCTCACTCGATGTGTACAATGAAATGCTCTAACCACCAGTGCTTTCTCCGAGCTGCGCCTAGTTGACCAAGTCATGCATACGCGTCGCTCCCGGCTTCCTTCTCACGCTCAGTTGTCACGTCTCGTTTGCTGAGTATTGCTATGCACACACCCCATCCGTAATAGCTTTCCGACATAACCAAGCATTTCGCATCAATCACACTCTTTTCAATCAAAACCAACAACCCACAGTTCAAGAACCATCACTCACAAGAGGTTCAAGAGTTGGAGCGGCTTGTCCCAGAGATCTCTTCGCCTTCTCCTCGGTCCATTGCAAGTCCAACGGAGAAGAAGAACATGGTGACGGCGTCCCATCGGCTGAAACATGACCACGCGGCGCGCATCGTCACTGAGTGGAAGGAGAGGCTGGCTTCAGACTTCTCTCTCTCGTGCAACATCATGTACCGTCCGCACGAATTTGTGCCAACGTGGGATACGATCGCTATTGCGGTGGTGCCGCCCTACCCGCGCTTTGCCAAACCGAGCGAGCCCGTGACGCCCATCCTTGCACTGCGGGAGGCGATCGAGATCTGGCACGCAGTGAGTTGCTGTGGAGGATTTGGCTTCCACGAGAACCCTTCTTTCTGGAGGGAGGCGCTGCGAGTCAAGTTCGAACCCAGACGGTCGGCCATACCACTCGCCATCATGGAGTCATTTCCAATTGTGGTAATCTATTGGGATCCGAGGGGGGACCGTGGGCCGATATACCGCGACAACCAACTACGCGAGCTTGGCTTCCACCTCGACGCCTTTTTCGGCATGCTGGGTGCCGAGTCAACCATGCGAAGTGTCGTCTACCAAGAGAGTATTCAGAAGATCGGGCCGTTCGTCCAGTCGGCACGAGTGAAAGCAGTGCCCATTCGTGTCAAGCTTCGTGTTGGCCTGGAGAGGACGGGCAGTTTCGAATTCGCCTCGTGGGTGGGCTTGGAGTGCGAGCGGATTCAAGCGCATTTGAAATCGCTCACCGAGCAGCAAGATCCGGAACGACCCGCGGTGCAGCTCTTAAGTCTTCAGCTTGTGGTGAAAGCTTCGTCCCGCAGTGCGGACTGCAAATCACTCCTGGCGCTGCAAGCACTGCCCCACCAGATCCCACTTAGCTAGTATCGCATCCACTCGCTTCGGACAAACTCATGGCCCAGCGCGACGTGACTCCACTTCTTGAACGAGTGATGAGAACAGGACATCTGGAGTTGCTCGACTTGACAGGTGACGTTGAATTGGCGAATCTGGGCCCGGTGTGTTCGCTGCTTCCGCACTCGCGATCAATCGTTGAGGTACGGCTCAAGGTACAGACTACACTCGGGTTGCTGTGGGTTGCACACGCATTATTCCACCCTTCGTCTCGGCGGACGAAGTGGACACGACTCTGCCTTGAAGATGAATACGGCAACGATACCGAGCTCCCGATATTGCGACACTTTCTTCGCAGTCGAAATGGATTCAAAGCATTTCGTTGCATCGCTTCAAGCAAGGAGGAAAGGCTGAGTGAGTACCCAACTGCGCTCGGGGCGCCGGCTACCGAGCCGACTGAAGCGCTTCGCGGGTACGCGATTCTGACGGCAAGACTCACGAAGCGAACAAGTGTGTACGCGGCGAATGAGCCTGCTGTTTCTCCGAACCTGCTCGCCAGTCTCCCAAAGGGCACCAAAGTCGAGCTGGCCGAAGAAGACTCGCTTAACTTGCCCGAGTCCGTCCACGTGATCGTGCGAGGGTGTGGTCTCGGGGTCGTGCCAAAGGCTCATCTCAAGGAGATCACCACGCAAGAGTACTCCGATCGCCGCACATCGTGCATTAGTGCTCTCCATTTCAAGTCAGACCGTAGCAATGACGCTGTCGCCATCGGATTTCTCGAGGAGGTGCTTCCGAATCTTTGCCACTTACGAGTGACACCGCCGCAAGTACAGTTAGATCGACTGGTGGTTCAGCATGGCTTGCCTCACAATGCGTCGATGGAGTCGATAGACGGTTGTCGTTTCACTGCTCGTTCCCTCGACTGGATGCAACGACTGCGTCACCTCCACTCTCTAGGCCTTTCCTGTACGGTTGGCGAGCTCCATCAACTCCACTCAGCAATCCGGTCGGTATTCACGGGTGACGCCGCGCGCAGTCGATCCCCTCTATGTGCTCTGCGACTCACCGTCGATATGTTGGACACCACTCGTGCTGACTGGAGGCTGGCGCTGCCGTTGCTGTCGAGTACGATCAGCAAGGAACTCAAGGGGCTCCGAGTCTTCGAGATTGCGTTTCGCGCAGAGTTTCGACTGCACGATCCTGCACTGGACCGGTTTGCTGCACAACTCCCTCCAGTTCAGCCTGGCCTCGCCAAGGGCAAGCTCGCCTTTCTTTCGGCGCTTCGTACATGGCGGCCACAGTGTGCTGGTGCATTGGACTCGTACGTCACTACCATGATCTTTGGGTATTGTGGCCCCAGCCTAGAGCGCGCCGTGATAGTCCGACTTCCTCTGTACGGGACGTTCTCGTTTGCACCACTCGACCAAATCCCCTAGTAGTCGTCTGGGATGCCGATCATCGCTGACTCGGATTGTGTTGCGATACTCAAGACATTGGTCCAAGCAGTTATATCTCCGGTTTGACAGATCACCATGTGGGACGTGTGAGAGCAGAGTCATAAGGTTTGCATTGATCATACTCCTCTTTCAGCCCACAACCGTGCATCAATCACCCTTCTGGAAGTCTCTTCAATCAAGACGAATCTAACGCCCACAACCCAGACTTTGCGTCAGTGCTCGTCCCAGAGCTCTCACCTCGTGTCCCTATAACCGAGCGAAGGCAAAGAAGAAGAAGAAGCATGGAGACGCATCGACTCAACCATGACCTTGCGACACGCATCGCCACCGAGTGGCGTGAGCGGCTGGCCTCGTACTTCTCCCTCTCGTGCAAAATCGCGTACCACCCGCACGAGTTCGTACCGACGTGGGATACGATCGCTATCGAGCGGGCACCGCCCTACTCACTCTGTTCCGCGTCGTGCAAGCCTCTGTCGCCCCTGCTCGTACTGCGTGAAGCGGTGGAGATCTGGCACGCAGTGAGCTGCTGTGCAGGCTTCGGCTTCCACGAGAACTCCTCCTTCTGGGAGCATGCACTTCGAGTCAACTTTGATTCGAGATGTCCGACCGTACCGGTCGCCATCACGGAGGCGTTCCCAGTTTTGGTCATGCATTGGGATTCCTGGAACTCGTTCGGTGCGTATCTTGCGAGCAGCGAGCGTGAATCGATACATGACGACAACAGCCCACAGCGATTTGGCTTCCACCTCGGCGAGTTTTTCGGTATGCTCGGTATCGACTCGACCACTCGAAGCATAGATTACCATAAGAATCTGCGGGAAATTGGCCCGTTTGTTCAGTCGTCAAGAATGAAAGCAGTGCCGATCCGAGTGAAGCTGCGATCTGCCGTGGAAAAGAGTACGAGCCAGGCTTTGCTTAAGTGATTGAGTACGGATTACCAGGCCATTCAGGCGCATCTACAATCTGACCAGCAACACAGCCATCTCGAACCTGAAGTGATGCTCTTGGGTCTTCAGCTTGTGGTGGAGGCAGCTCCCCGCACGCTCCACTTTAAGTGGCTCGATCAGTTTTTGAAACGCATGCCCGAGCCGATTGCAGTCGAGTTTGTATCGCATCCACTCGCTTCTGACCAAGTTATGGCCCAGTGTGGCATGATGCCGCTGCTCGGGAATGTGATGGGAAAGTTGGGCGGACCCCGAGGACGACTGGAGCTGCTCGATTTGAAGTCTAGCGTTGGGTTGGTGAATCTAGGCGCGGTGTGTTCGCTGCTTCCGCACTCGCGATCAATCGTTGAGGTGCGGCTCACCATGCGTAGTACACTCGGGTTGCTGTGGGTCGCGTACGCTATGTTTCACCCTTCGTCTCGGCAGGCCAAGTGGACACGACTCCACCTTGGAGATCTAGGCATCGACGCAATCGAGTTGCAGGTACTACGACGCTTTCTTGGCAGTCCAAATTGGTCCGAAGTCTTTTGGTCCATCGCTTCAAGAAGAACGTAACCGAGTATCCAGCGGCGCTCGGGCCGCCATTGACCGAGTCCTCTGGAACACCTCGCGGGTACGTGATTCACCTGGCAACTCTCGCCAAGCGCACAGATATGTACGCGGTGAGTAAGCCCGCTGTTGCTCGGTGCACCGCGAAGAAAGCGAAGTGTGGGGTGAGAGTGTACCCAACAGCGGCCGCAGGGACTATGAATTGTCACATATTCGGTGGATTCATCTTCCTGTCGGAGATGGCCGAGCGCACAGCCACTGAGCCCATAGAGTCTCAAACCGTGCTCGCCGTTCTCCCAAAGGACACGCAAGTGGAGCTGGCTGAAGACGACACGTCCGACTTGCCCGAGAAAGTCCATGTAATCGTCCCAGGGTGTGGTCTAGGGGTCGTGCCAAAGGCTCATCTGAAGGATATCACCACGCAAGAGTACTCCGGTCGCCGCACGTCGTGCATCACTGCACTTCACTATCAGTCATACCACGGCAATGCAGCTGCAAGCACGGGATTCCTCAACGAGCTTCTTCCCAGCCTACGTCACGTGCGAGTGAACCCGCCACTCGCATTTCTGGAGGGCTCGGTGACTGAGGACGGTCTGGCTCAAAACAGCATGATTGAGTCGATCGACTGTTATCAGTTCACTGCTCACTCGTCCGACTGGATGCAGCGACTGCATCGGCTCCATTCGATTGGACTTTCCTGTACAGCCGATCAACTGCTTCAACTCAACTCAGCGATCCGGTCGGCGTTCACATGTGACGCCGCGCGCACTCGAACCCCTTTGCGTGCACTGCGACTCACTGTCGACGGACTGGACGCCTCGAATGATGTCGACTGGAAGCTGGCGCTGCCATTGCTGTCGACTACGATTAGCAAGGAACTCAAGGAGCTCCGAGTCATCGAGATTGAGTTTTGCGAAGACCTTAAGCTCCTCAAGGAGGTGCGCCAGTTCACAGCAGAACTCCCACCAAGGCAGCCAGGTCTCGCCATGGGCAAACTCACCTTTCTGTGGGCGCTCCGTACTTGGTGACCGCAGTGTGCTGCTGTATTGGACTCGTACGTTCTTGCCATGATCTTTGGGTTCTGGCCGCAGCATGGAACGTGTTGTGATTAGTTAACTACCAGCTTGACCCGTGTTGTGATCGCTCGACTTCCACTAAGCATGACGTTTTCGCTTTTATCGCGCCACTATGTCGTTTAGGCGTCGGGAGATCTCCATGTTTTTTTGCTGCGCTCGTCGTCACGATTCGTTCGCCTCTCAATCTCGCTACGCCATTGTTCTCTAATAAGCTATCTGCTCCTTTGCCACACCGAGTCTAGACTAGTTTTACTGGAAAAATCCATACACCTGAGCAAACCATCACTCAGGGGTTGCAGAGAACAGATTGCCTCGTCCCAAATTGTTCCTCTGTCGGCTTCTCCATTCCTGCAAATCCAACCAGGAAGAAGATGGCGACGCCGTTGCATCGGCTAAGCCACACCCTTGCGACGCGCATCGTCACCGAGTGGCGTAAGCGGTTAGAATCGGTCTTCTCTCTCTCTTGCAACTTCGTTTACTGCCCGCACGACTTCGTGTCCACATGGAATACGATCTCTATCGAGCGAAAGCCGCCGTTCTCCGCATTTGCCACACCGAGCGAGGCAATTGCGCCCCTGCTCGTACTTCGAGAAGCGGTGGAGATCTGGCACGCAGTGAGCTGCTGTGCAGGCTTCGGCTTCGACGAGAACCCAACATTCTGGGAGCACGCGCTGCAAATCAAGTTTGAGTCGAGATGGCCGACCGTACCTCTCGCCGCCATGGATTCGTTCCCGATTGTGCTCATCCATTGGGATCCCATGCTTGCGTTCCTTCCGTATCGTGCGAGCGGCGACGTCGAATCGACAGACATGAACAGCCCCGCGTGGAGTGCATTCACCTCCGCGCCTATTTTGGTATGCTCGGGGGCGACTTGAGCACGCGAAGCGACGATCACCAAGAAAATCTGCAAGCGATTGGCCCGTTTGTCCAGTCGTCACGAATGAAGAGTGTGCCTATTCGTGTGAAGCTTCGGTTTACTGTGGAAATGGCGCTTTGCTCGCCTGGTTGGACTCGGACTACCAGTCTATCTACGCGCATCTACAATCACGAAGCCACGTCGAGCCTGGAGTGATGCTCTTGGGTCTTCAGCTTGAGGTGAAGGCAGCTCCACACACGCTTCATTTCAAGTGGCTCCATCAGTTGCTGGAACGTACGCCCGAGCCGATTGCAGTCGAGTTCGTATCGCATCCACTCGCTTCTGACCAAGTTATGGCCCAGCGTGGCATGATGCCGCTGCTCGAGAACGTGATGGGGAAGATGAACGGACCCGCAGGACGGCTGGCGCTGCTTGATTTGTCTTCGGGTGTGCAGTTAACAAAGCTGGGGGCGGTATGCTCGCTCCTTCCGCACTCGCGATCAATCGTTGAGGTACGGCTCAAGGTGCAGAACAGGCTAGGGTTGCTGTGGGTCGCGTACGCGATGTTCCACCCGTCGTCTCGACAGACCAACTGGACTCATCTCTGCCTTGAGGACCAAAGCGCCAATTTAACAAGGCTGCAAGCCATGCGATGCTTTCTTGGCAATCGAAATGGGTCCGAAATTATTCAGTACATCGCTACAAAATTGAAGCAAGGAGAGTGTTCGCCAGCGCCCGAGGAGACCGAGCCCTCTGGAACACCGCGTGGGTACGTGATCCGGACCGCAGTACTTACCAAGCGCACGAATGTGTACACGACCAATAAGCCTCCGGTCTCTCCGTGCACTTCGAGAAAAACGGCGAATGGAAACACTGTGTACTCAAGAGAGTTACCGGGGACCGTACATTCTAGAGCGCTTGGTGGGTATCTCTTCCTGTCGGAGACGGCCGAGCGCACGTATATCAATGGATTGAATGCGCCGGCAGTGTCCCAAACGGTGCTCGTCATTCTCCCAAAGGACACGCAAGTGGAGCTGGCTGAAGATGACACATCTGACTTGCCCGACAAGGTCCACGTGATCGTCCCAGGGTGTGGCCTAGGAGTCGTGCCAAAGGCTCACCTCAAGAAGATCACCACGCAAGAGTATCCTGGTCGCCGTGCATCGTGCATCAGTGCACTCCATTATCAGTCATACGATACCGATAAAGCGATCGTCACAGAGGTACTTCAAGAGCTCGTTCCGGGGATTCGTCACGTGCGAGTGAATCCGCCACAAGCGTTTCTCGAGCGACCGGTTCCCCAGGAGAACAAGATCGAGTCGATCGACTGTTATCTATTCACCGCTCAGTCTTCCGAGTGGCTGCAGCGACTGCGTCGGCTCCGTTCGCTCGGATTTTCCTGCACAGCCGACCAACTGCGTGAACTCCTGTCGGCGATTCGGTCGGCTTTCACAGGTGACGCCGCGCGCAGTCGAACCGCTCTGCGTGCACTAAGACTCACTGTCAACGTCCCACGTGCCTCGAGTGATATCGACTGGAGGACAACACTGACGTTGCTGTCGACGACGATTGGGAAAAAACTCACGAGTCTCCGAGTTTTCGAGATTGCGTTTCGCAATGACTGTCCGCCGGACGACATTGAGGTAGGCCAGTTTACTGCACAGCTCCCTGTAAGTCAGCCAGGCCTCGCCATGGGCAAACTCACCTTTCTGTGGGCGCTCCGTACATGGCGACCGCAGTGTGCTGCTGCATTGGACTCGTACGTTCTTGCCATGATCTTTGGGTTCTGTGGTCGCAGCATGGAACGTGTTCTGGTCACTCGACTTCCACTGGCCATGCGGTTTTCCCTTGGTCCGGGTAACGAAGACGTTTAGCCACACTAAGCGTTTTTTTTTCTTTTTGGTTGATCTTCCAAGACGTCTTGTCTCAATTCCGTTATGCCGTCATGTGCGGAGTTGTCTTCTCTTCGCCACATCGAGTCGTGAGGAAGAAATACATGATTTTTTGGTCCCATTGTGACGTATCAGTGTTCGACTCAACAACGAAGTCGTCGAGCGGTCTTTTCTTCTTTCTGTCGCCAATCATTCGATAAGGTGTTCACTATCTCGTCCCCACATGAAGCATGCGACTTTACTCGAACTACAAGCAAATCCATCACTCACAGAAGTTTCAGAGAACAGATCTCGTTGGTGCAGCTCGTCCCAGATCCGCTTCAGTCCACGGGCCATCAGTGTTCAAAGAAGAAGAACATGGTGGCGCTGTGCCATCCGTTAGGCCATGACGTCGCGACGCGCATCTTCACTGAGTGGCGTGAGCGACTGGCATCTACGTTCTCCCTCTCGATCAACATCACTTGCAGCCCGCACGAATTCGTGCCCACATGAAATACGCTGTCTATCGAGCGACAGCCATCGTTCTCAGTATTTGCCACGCCGACCGAGGCAGTGGCACCTCTGCTCGTTCTGCGTGAAGCGATCGAGATCTGGCACACAGTGAGCTGCTGTGGATGGTTCGTCTTCGACAAGAATCCTTCTTTCTGGGAGCATGCGCTGCAAATCAAGTTCGAATCAAGGTGGCCAACCATACCCGTCGCCGCCACGGAGTCATTTCCAGTTGTACTCCTCCATTGGTATTACTTGCTCGGGTTTTATCCGTATCTTGCGAACGGTAACCATGAATGGACAGACGAAAACGAATGCGCGTGGGATCCTGGCTTCCACCCCGGCGCGTTTTTCGGTATGCTCGGTAGCAACTCAACCACACGAAGTAGCGACTACCAAGCAAATCTGCAAGAGATCGCCTCGCTTGTCCAGTCGTCACGAATGAAAACCGCGATTCGCGTGAAGCTTCGATTTACTGTGGAAAAGGCTACCCACGCCAAGTTGCTCGCGTGGTTAAACTCGGATTACCAGGCCATTCAGGCGCATCTGCAATCGCCTCCCAACGCATTCACCTCGAACCAGAAGTGATGCTCATGGGTCTTCACCTTGTGGTGAAGGCACCACCCCACATGCTCCACTTAAAGTGGCTCCACCATTTGCTGGAGCGCATGCCCGAGCCGATTCGTGTCGAGTTTGTATCGCATCCACTCGCTTCTGACCAAGTCATGGCCCAGCGTGACACGCTGCCGCTACTAGAGAACGTGATGGGAAAGTCGGACGGACCCGCAGGACGACTCCAGCAACTGGACTTGTCTTCGGGTGTGGAGTTAACGAAGATGGGCGCAGTGTGTTCGCTGCTTCCGCACTCGCGATCTCTTTGTGAGATTCAACTCAAGGTGCACAGCCCGCTCGGATTGATATGGATCGCATACGCGATGTTCCACCCGTCGTCTCGACAGACCAAGTGGACTCGACTCTGCCTCGACGATCAGTGCGTCGACGCAACCGAGCTTCAAGTGCTGCGGCGTTTTCTTGGCAGTCGAAATGGAATGTTTCCAAGTAAGTTTCGTATGTTTTCAGAGTAAAGCTCATTCAGCATGGTTTCCGAGTAAAAAAGAGTGTCGAGGTTTTTTATCGAGTTTATTATTTTGCAGGACGTTCTGCGAGTAAACGCCCCAGGTAAGTAAGTACACATGGACGCATTTTACTGATAAAATAATACATTTGATACCTGGGGGTTGCACCCCCAGACCCCCGCAAACCAGATTGATGAATAGGGTTGCAGGCATCGCAGGGGAGCTCGTCGCTGGACATACCCCGCGGGTTTGCTACGTCTACGCGATTCGCACCCGCTCGCTCCCGTTAAGGGATGCATATATAGCTTTACTCGCTCACATTATTCCATGATTTTTACTCGGAAACATGCCTAAAACAGCCTATACTCGCAGATCTGCCCAATTTTACTCGGAAATGATCCCGTTTCTCGCGATTCAGACGGCAGCTCTCAGCAAACGCACGCATGTGTATGCGGCCAACGAACCTCGAGGCTTTCGTCGAGTCGCTCGAAACAAAGAGGGGAAGCCGAGGGACGGCCCACGGGCGGTGGGCTTTGCATAGGGGAATGTGGAGGCAGCCAACGAGCCTCCTGTCTCTCGAGTGCCGCTCGTCATTCTTCCTAAGGATGCCAAAGTGGAGCTGGCCGAAGACGACACGGCCGACTTACCCGAGAAA
This sequence comes from Pythium phragmiticola, assembly GCA_023335935.1. Classification (NCBI taxonomy): domain Eukaryota; phylum Oomycota; class Peronosporomycetes; order Pythiales; family Pythiaceae; genus Pythium; species Pythium phragmiticola. Next base: position 14,772 of record JAADWA010000283.1, on the reverse strand, counting down.
GTCCATGTGATCGTGCCAGGGTGTGGTCTAGGGATCGTGCCAAAGGCTCACCTCAAGGAGATTACGACGCATCAATTCCCCGGCCGCCGTGCATCACGGCGCTTTCTTACGAGTCATCCGTGCGAAATGGAACGGTCGCCACAGATATACTTCAAGAGCTTCTCCTGGATCTTCGTCACGTAAGTGTACATCCGCCGCTAGCGTTTTTGGAGGGATCAGTGCCTCAGGACAACGTGATCGAGTCGATCGACTGCTATCAATTCACCACTCACTCATCCGAGTGGATGCAGCGACTGCATCGGCTCCATTCGCTCGGACTTTCCTGCACTTCCGACCAACTGCAGGAACTTCTGTCTGCGATTCGGTCGGCGTTTACGGCGCGTCCTCTACGTGCATTGCGCCTCACGGTCGACGTTCTGGACAATTCGAATGGCGACTGGAAGCCGCTGCTGGCGGCGTCACCGTCGACGACAATTGGAGAGGAACTCAAGAGTCTCCGAGTCTTCGCGTTGGCGTTTCGTCACGGCCATTCGCTGCACGGTCTTGATCTTGAGGTGGACCAGTTTGCCGCGCAAGTCAGTCCAAGTCAGCCAGGTCTCGCCATGAGAAAGCTCACCTTTCTCTGGGCGCTTCGTAGAGGGCGATCGCAGTGCACTGCGGCACTGGACTCGTACGTCATTGCCAATATCTTCGCCTACTGTGGCCGCACCATAGAACGGGTTGTGATCACCCGTCTCCCACTGGGCATGCAGTTCTCGCTTGGGCCACGCGACCATGTCGTTTAGCCGTCGAGTCGTCTCTTCTCGTTTTTCTTTCTTTGCTGCGCTCGCCTTAACTCATCTACCAAAGCGTCCCGCTGGAGCCATACACAGGGGAATAGCATCCGTTTCGACTCGATAGGTTGAAGCACAAAGCTTCTGGAGCCATTTAATTTCACTCGAAAAAGACTACAAGTACCCCTGAATGCCGAGTCCAACGCGTAAACAAACAAAGCTCATGGCTGATGGCAATCGTGCGGTGGCAGCAGGCAAGTGGCGTGCCACCGCTCTGTGAAGTAGCGATTCAGCGCGCGTGCGTCGTCGCAAATGCGTTCGATCTCGCGGAGTCGTGCCTTGGGAATGTCACTGCGAAGATCCTTCAAGCGGTAGGGGTCGTTCTCCAAGTTGAAGACACGCACGACGTCCGGCACGTCGGCGTAAAACTCCATGCGCGTGTGGCCCTGCACGGCCGCGAGATTTAGCGCCGGGTTGTGGCTGTACACGATGCGGTCGGCGTCCACGGGCTTGCGCTTGAGCGAGCGACCAATACCCGTCTGCAAGAAGCCATCCTGTGGCAGCCCCACAACATCGGCGATCGTGTTGAGCCAGTCATAGTGGGCTGTGACATTATCGATGACTGTGCCGGCATACTTTCCCAATCGTCCTTCGGCGATCAGCGCGGCCGCGACGTTCATGGCGCCGACCTGATCTTCCTCAGGCATAGCCGCGCCGCTCTCGGGACTGTGGCCGTGGTCCCCCGTGATAATGACGATGGTATCATTGAGCACCCCGCTGCGTTCCAAGTCGCCCAAGAATGAGCCAAGCGTGAGGTCGGTAAAGTACCGCATCTCGGCATAGTTCTGCACGAGCTCGCGGATCTCGGGGTCCTCGATCGCCTCGTACAGCGCCGAGAACGACGGCATCTTGTCGCTCTCCCGATAGCGGAAGAACCAGTCGGGCCGCTCGTCAAACGGCACGTGGCTCGAAATGGTATAGTGCATGGCAAACCACGGCTTGGTCGTGCCCTTGGTCTTGGCCGCCTGTTTTTTCTTGAGCTCGTGGCCCAGCACTTCAAACGTGAGATCGTCGTGGATGCCCCAGTAGGCCATGACGTGGTCGCCCCGTGTCCAGTCAATGCCGAGCTCTTGCTGACCAATCTCGGCCAAGTCCCAGCCGTTCAGGCACTTGTCAAAGCCGTGGGTCGATAGAAACACGTCCCACTCGTCATAGTCCAAGCGCGAGCCGGTCGTAAACAGCGTCTCGTACCCCTTGGCCTGGAAAAGCTGCGGCATGCCCGAGAGCCGCACATTCGAGCGGCCCGTGGTCGTGCCCGAGTCGGTGGCACTATCGAGGGGGAGCTGCCCAAACAAGATCTGCTCAAGCGACCGGCTCGTGCGCCACGATGACCACATACTGCGAAAGCCAATGCCGCGCTTGGCCCAGTAGTCGAATTGCGGCGTGAGCGAGATGTTGTGGGGCAGGAACCGGTCGACATGATGCGGGTGGACGAGGTACCGCGAGTCGCGCTGGCGAAACGACTCGACCACGACGACCAGCACGTTGGGCGTCTCGTGCGGCTGCACGGCCACGTCAAATGCGAGCGGTCCCGAGAAGCCGACAGTTTTGCGCACCAGCGTGTCGGCGTCGTCCTCTACGAACGCGCAGTGCTCGGTCGTCGTGTCGAGGAGATGACGGAGCTGCTTGGGGAGGCGGTTCGACCGCGTGGCCATGCATTCGAGGCCCGTGGCGAGCCGCAGCGGTTCGCAGAGCGACGCGTTCCACGCCAGCATGGCCACAAGCGACGGCGTCGCCTTGGTCATGACCAGCGTCGTCAGCACTAGAGTGGACCACAGTATCACTAGTCGCACGAGCCGCACGACAAAGCCACGGCAGCGTGGGACGGCGGAAGAAGTAGTGGGAGAAAGAGATGGAGAAGAGCCAGAGGTCCGTTGGGCCGACTCGAGCAGCGTCGTCGCGTCGTCCGTCTCAGCGTCGCCGTCTTGGAGCTGCTTGGCTAGTCGCACGGGAGACGGTGGGGAGATGCCAGTGGAACCGACCTCATCCACATGGCTCCAGTGGTCCAAGACGCGACTCGCAGTCGCACGCCAAAGCTGGAGATCCCACTCTGCGAGCGCGTACGCTCGCCACGCGGCGCGGTTGTCGAGCTGCAGCCAGAGCAGCACTGCACACAGCAGCGTGGCGCCGCCCATTTCACACGCGACGATCCATTCGGCGTCGTCCACTTGGAGCTGCGCGACGGCGTCCGAGCGGTTGCGCCATGCGAGCGCGACAAAGTCGGACGTGAAGCGCATGTGCCGCGTGCGCACAAACACGAGGTCGACACAGAGCGCGGCATTGGCGAATAGGAAATGAATGGCCACGAGCGTGGCCGTCGGCAGTAGGGACGACGACGAAGAGCGAGACGAAGTGACGGGGCCTTCAACTTCAAGTCGTGCCCGCTGGCCAGTGGCACTTAACGAGCCAAGCAGCCAGAGGGAGATGGTGACGGCCACGCAGACGCAGGCGTCCTCCAGCACGCCGACGCACAGGCCGAGCGCGACCGCCCACCACGCGCGCTCGTGGCTGTTGGCCCATTTCGCGAGCACGCGCGGCGTCGCCAGCACGCGCAGCACGGCGCCGTGGACCAGGAAGACAGAAAAGAGCCATGCGAGTGCTGAGCGCGGCAGCACGCGCCGCACGCGCACGCCCAGCGAGGCAAGCAGGACGCGCCCCATGCGAGAGCTTATCCACCACCAGTCAACAGTGCATACTGTAGGTACCGACGGCCGCCTGTTGGACTTCCCCCAAGGAAGGATTCAAGAAACATCCCCAAGTCGGTTTTAGGAGAGAACGATAATGTTCCTCGTTCCACTTCACTTTGGGAACAAAGCCGGGGAACTGACTGTCGTCATGGGCGGGACTAGTCTTTGTTTTGGGCCACGGGATGATCTAGATGAGGAGGTTCTCCTCCGTGGGGAGAATGAAGGAATCTCCTCCGCTCCTCTCTTTGTTTCTCCCGAGTCTGGAATCCAGACATGTCGACAAACCAGATACAAGATCATTTGATCTTGCTGGCCAGTCTGTCGTTTAGCATCCCCGGACTCACTGCAATATAGAAGGGCTTGAACGGATATCTCTCTCAGTACTGTACTGTACTGTAGTCCGCCCCCTTTGATGATCCTGATATGATCTCCACGCAAAGCGGGATTTGCCGAATTGAAAGACTGCAGGTTGGACGAGAGGCTTGGCCAGACGTTGCACATGGTGGAAGAGTGGAACTCGAGCACCCGCCTGCGCGAAAGTGTTAATACCCCGCTCCTGTGACATCGAATTGGTGAATGACGTGGATTTCGAAGCGAGAGACCGTCGGTGCCTCGAGCCCATACTGATACATAACGCTCTCGATAGAGGTCCATGGAGCAGTCTTCAGATAAGAAGAACAAAACGTGGTGGATTACCAAACGGAAGATCGCCAGTTGAGCCAGAAGATCCGCCCACACGAGAAGAAAAAAAGCAAACTTGAAGTTCTCCCAGCTGGGCACTGTGCCTGCCTTCGATTGGGTTTTTGGGTGGCGCGCAATGGACTCACATGGCTATCCTCTTCACTTGATTGTCGTATGGTATATAAAGTGCAAGTTCTTCTTGGCAGAAGAGAAGCATCCATCTGGGAGTGGTGTGTCGTTGATGTGGCTGCCCTGGCTGACTTCCGCTGGCCACAGCCAAAGAGAGAAAGAGACCCAAAGCCATCGGTCCCACGGACGGTAAGACACGCCCCCGCACCACCCTCTCGACTTCTTCTTTTTCGCCGTTGTCCACACGCGCTGTCCCCCCTTACGCCTTTGGTGCTAAGCGGAGTCTCACGTGTCCAGCTCGCGAAAACCAACAACACATTTCTCTCCCCCCTCCACTTCCCCTCCCATTCATCTCTGGTGTCGTCATGGATACAGAGCAAACTAAGGTACGTCGCTTAGAACGGTTCTTCCTTTTTGTGTGCCTGGAAGAACATTCTCCCAACGATTATCTTCGTTTCCGTAGATCTATGTCCCGGATGCCAACGTCAGTTGGGTCGAAGCGACCATCACCAAGGGCCATGTCGTGAACGACTCGACCGTGGAGGTCGTCCTGGACGGCGACGAGTACGAAGAGGACTTGGCGCGCCAACCAGAGGCCGGCTCCATCCGCACCGTTGACGTACGTCCCCGCATCCCCTGTGTCCTGTTGGACAATCCCCCACAAACTCATGCTCTCGCCCCCCTCCTAGAAATCCACCATTCTGCTGCAGAACGACGCGCTCGGCGCCAACGGCTGCGACGACATGGTCAACCTCAACTACCTCCACGAGCCGGCCATTCTCTTCAACCTCAAGCAGCGCTTCTTCCGCCAGATCCCGTACACGTACACGGGCCCGATCTGTATCGCCGTCAACCCTGTACGTTGTCCGACCTCTCTTCATATCGTTGGATGTTGTGGGAGACTGACGCTCTTCATGGCTCCCACAGTATGCATGGCTCGACATTTACACGCCCGAGGAACAGGAGCAGTACCTCGTCAAGGACCGGTCCGAACTGCCTCCCCACGTCTACGCCACGAGCGCCGGCGGCTACCAGCACATGCGCACATTTGGCGAGGACCAGAGTATCCTCGTGAGTGGCGAGTCGGGCGCTGGCAAGACGGAGACGACCAAGATCCTCATGTCGCACTTGGCGCTCGCCGGCGGCAGTGTGCCCGGCGCGGCGTCGGCCACGCCCATTGACGAAAAGTCGATTATCGAAAAGGTGCTCCACGCCAACCCGCTCATGGAGTCGTTTGGCAATGCCAAGACGTCGCGCAACGACAACTCGTCGCGGTTCGGCAAGTTCTCGGAGCTCCAGTTCAACCAGCTCGGCCAGCTCGTGGGCGCGCGGTCCCGGACGTACTTGCTCGAAAAGTCGCGCGTGTCGCTGCAGGGCCAGGACGAACGCAACTACCACATTTTCTACCAGTTGCTCGCGACCAGTGACGACGTCAAGGCCCAAGTGCAGGTCGACGGACTCTCGCCAGCGGATTTCCCCATTACGGAGCCGCGCGGACAGGCCATTAGCGACGGCATGAAGGACGCGCAGCGCTTTACGCAAACGCTCGCGTGTCTCGACACCATGGGCGTGGGCAAGGACGACCAGATCAACATTCTCCGCGTCGTCGCTGCGATTCTGCACTTGTCGCGGCTCCAGTTTGAGCCGCTCGCCGGCGACGACGATGCCTCGCAGCTCGCAGGCGATGCGCCCAACGCCAAGACGCAGACGGTCGTGTCGCAATTGCTCGGCCTCTCGTCGGAGGAAGACTTGCGCACAGCGCTGTGCTCGCGGCAAATGTCGCTGTCGGCCGTGACCGAGACGTACCTCGTGCCGCTCAACGTGGCGCAGGCGCAGGGCTCGCGCACGGCGCTTTCCACGGCGCTCTACTCGCACCTCTTCCAGTGGCTCATCCACCGCGTGAACGAGTCCACGAGTGCTCCGCACGCGGACGTGGTTAACAAGATTTGCATTCTCGATATCTTCGGCTTTGAGATTTTTGAGAAGAACTCGTTTGAGCAGCTCTGCATCAACTATGCGAACGAGAAGCTCCAGCAAAAGTTCACGCAGGACGTGTTCAAGACGATCCAGACCGAGTACGAAGAAGAGGGCATTCCGTGGACCAAGATCGAGTTTGCCGACAATGCCAATGTGCTCGCGCTCATTGAAGGCCGCTTTGGTGTCATGTCGCTCTTGAACGAAGAGTGCATGCGCCCCAAGGGCAGCGATGCGGCGTTTGCCAACAAGCTCAAGGCCCACTATGGCGACAATGACCGATTCGAGACGCCGCGGTTCGCGCGCGACTCGTTTATCATTAAGCACTATGCCGGCCCCGTGCAGTACGACACGAACGGCTTCTTGATCAAGAACACGGATGCGCTGCTCAACGATCTGATTGTGCTTATTGGCAAGAGCACGTCGCCGTTTGTCAAGAAGCTCTTTTCGGACGAGACGAAAAAGGACGCTGGTGCGCCGCCGCCCGCGGCCCGCACGGCCGCGCTCAAGCGCCGCACGTCGATCGTCTCGGACACGGTCGGCACGCAGTTCAAGAGCCAGCTGAACGGTCTCATGGAGGACATCCGCCGCACGAATGTGCACTATATTCGCTGCATCAAGCCGAACGCCAAGAAGAGCCCGCTTGTGTTTTGCAAGCAGCGCGTGACGGAGCAGCTCCAGTGCGCCGGTGTCGTCGAGGCCGTGCGCATCAGCCGCATGGCGTACCCGAACCGCGTGCTGCAGACGGTCTTTCTTGAGCGGTTCCGTGGGCTCGCCCACGGCGCCGCGATCGCGCCCGTGTCGCGCGCGTCGCCCGAGGAGGCCGTCACGAATGCCTGTCGCGATCTGCTCGCTAACCACTTGCTCAAGGACCAGCCGACCGAGTACCAGCTCGGCAAGACGCGCATCTTTTTCCGCAAGGGTGCACTGGAGGCGTTGGAAGAGCAGCGCTCGCGCCGGCTCAACGAGGCCGCGGTTGTGCTGCAGCGGTACGCCAAGAAGTGGTACGTGCAGGCCAAGTACCGCGCCGTGCGCCACGCGACGATCCAGATTCAGAAGATGGTGCGCGGCCGCCGCACGCGCAAGCACTACAAGACGCAACGACTCGCGGTCGTGCGCATCCAGAGCTGCTTCCGCCGCTTCACGGCCATGAAGCTGCTGGTGGCCAAGCGCCAGCACTACCGCGCGACGCAGATCCAGAACCTCTTCAAGATGCACGTGTGCCGCACCAAGTACAAGAAGACGATCAAGGCCATTTTGCTCATTCAGAGCATTATCCGCATGTTCAATGCCGTGCGCTCGTACGTCGTGCTGCAGGAGCAGGCCCAGGAAGACGCCAAGCTCGAGAACCAGATTGCACTGCTCAAGCGGCGTCTCCAGGAAGAGCGCGACGCGCGCATGGAACTCGAGCAGGGCTTCCGCAGTTCCATGTTTATCCGCTCGGAGGAAGCGTTGGAAGGTGCCGACGAAGTCATTGACCAGTTGCGCCGTGAGAACGCGGCGCTCAAGGAAGCCACAGCCAACCTGAAGGCCTTCAACTCGCAGTTGCGCAAGGAGAAGGAAGTCATGGAGCGTGGCGCGTACGTGAACGGCGCGTCGTTTGCCGCGGCGAACTCGCGTGCGACGAAGCTGCAGGAAGAAGTCGAGACGCTCAAGGCGGCGCACACGCGCATCAAGGAGACGCACCGCATTCTCAAGGCGCAAAACATGAATGCGATTGAAAAGGTGACGCTCATGCAGGCGAGCATGAACGAGGCGCTGGTCGAGCGCAACATGCTGCGCCACTCGTACGACGTGCTGGCCAAGCACGCCGACGTCATGCAGAATGAGAATGAGCAGCTCGCCAAGGCCAATGCGCGTCTGCGGCTCATTTTGCGCCAGGACCCCGAGCTCAGCCGCCGCCACCGCGATGAAGTGCCACGCCTCACGAAGCTGGCGTTTGCGGCCAAGCAGACGCTGCTCGCGCCCAAGGCCTCGAAGCAGCAGCAGCAGATGCAGGCCATGAACCTGCAGCCGCCGCTTCCGCAGTCGCCTCCACAGACGATGCGTCCGTTTGATCTCAACGAGCCGAGCGCGCCGCTGCCCATGACGATCTCGCAAGACGCGCAGCAGCAGCAGCAGCAACCACCATTGCCGCCGTCGTCGCCGCAGGATGTGTTTGCGCCGCCGTCGGCCCCGTCGGCCCTCAAGCGTCCGACGCCCGTGGCGCCGCTGAAGAAGGCCGAGAGCTCCAAGACGATCCGCGTCGTCAGCATTCGCGAGTCGATCGACGAGAGCTCGGCGCCATCGCCGTCGAACGCGTCGTTTACCATCACGGTGGACAGCGCCCTGGCGAACGGCATCTCGACCAAGACGACGTCGTCGGACAATGGCAGCAGCTCGCCGCTGGGCAGCCACTCGCCACGCGGCGGTGCCGTTGTGCCCGTCAAGAGCACGATTCGCCAGCCCACGGGCGAAGACGGTCCGATCTCGGAGCCGGCCCGCGTCATGGGCTTGATTGCCGAGGCCGAGCCCGAGGAGCAGCGCGTGAGCTTCAGCGTCACGATGAATGTCGACCCGGCCGAAGAGGCCAAGAAGGACGCCCAGCGTCTCTCGCTCACAGGGCCGCCCAAGGGCTTTGGGCCCATCGGCAATGGCCAGCAGGGCGGCAACAAGGGCAAGGGCCGTGGCCGGCGCGGGTCCAATGACAATGGCGAGCCGACCCACCAGGGCCGCCGGGGCCGCGTCGGCTCGGGCGACAGTGAAGGCAGCAATGGTGGCAACGGCCGTCGCTACTCGCGCCGCGGCTCGACGGACTCGCAGGACGGCTCGCAGCGCGGCGGCTCACTGCGCTTGTCGTTTAACGGCGGTACGGGCAACCGCGCGTCGTTTACGGGCTACCCGGCCAATGGCGGACCCGTCGGCAACATTGGCGGCGGCTACGAGATTCAACGGAACTCGTCGCTGCGCGCGTCGTTTAATGGCGGTCCGTCGCACCATCAGCAGCCGCAGCAGGGGTACGGACACCAGCAGCAGCGCCACAGTATGGGGGTGGATCGCCGCGGCTCGTATGACCGCAGCAACTCGTACCCCAAGGGCCCCGCGGTCAACTTCGTGTCGCCGCCTGCGCCGGGCAGCTACGCGTCTGTGACAATGGGAATGAGCATGGGCAATGGCAGCGGCCTGAACGCCGCGGCGAACGGATACCGTCCGCAGTCGGTGACACCACCGCCGCCGCCACCGCCGCCGCCGTCGCAGCCGACCGCCGGTCTGGGCATGGGCGGCAAGCGCGTGGAGCTGTAAGGCTCCCATGCCTGCCCATCTTTATGATCCTCTGGATTTCTCGGTCCAGATCTGGATACCGTCCGGAAGCCGCGGTCCGGATGGCGGTTCTCTGGACGACGTCCAGACCAAGAGAAGAAGAAGAAGAAAAAAAATCGGCACAATCCTCGTCGCCATGCACATTTTGCACGACCCGCCACTTCACCAGCAACACAAATACTGATAGTAACCTTATGCGAAAAGAAATAACCTTTTGTAACCGCATCCGACTCCTCAATACTAGCCCCTAGGTCACTGTGCTGAGTGAACCATTCTGGACGCCCTGACCAATTTGTGACATCATTCCATCAGAGCGAATGGCGCGCAGTGTGGACCGCCACGATTCCCGGCGCCGCTCGGGCGGCAGCAGCAGCAAGAAGAAGAGCCGGCGCCGCCGTCGGGACATGTCGTCTTCCTCTTCGTCCTCCTCTAGCGATAGCAGCAGCAGTGAGGACGAGCGCGCGCTCAAGAAGCAGCGCAAGCGCTCGGAGAAAGTGTTGGCGTCGTTTGGGTACACGAACGACTCGAATCCGTTTGGCGACTCGAACCTCGCGCAGCCGTTCGTGTGGCGCAAGAAGTACGACGAAGCGGACGCAGCGTCGAGCGGCAGCGATGGCGACTCGAAGCGCAACAGCAAGAAGAGCAAGAAGAGCAAAAAGAGCAGGCGCCCCAGCGAGCGCGAGCTCAAGCGCCACCAGCTCGAGCGCGTCGAGGAGATCCGCCGCGCGCGCCAGCGGCGTGACGAGCGCGAAAAGGAGCGCGAGGAGTTCGAGCGGCTAAAGAGCGAGGAGCTCCGGCTTCGTGACGCCGAGCAGTACGAGGACTGGCAGCAAAAAGAAGAAGAATTTCATCTGCAGCAGGCCCGCGTGCGCTCCAAGCTGCGCATCTCGCAGCGCCGGGAAAAGCCCGTGGATTTGCTGGCCAAGAACCTGCTGCTCGTGGAGCGTGCCAAGGGCGATGAAGACGACGACGACGGCGTCGCCATTCGCGACGTGCGCGTCGAGAAGCGGCGTCCGCATGCGATCGTCGAAGTGCTTTCCATGGACGAGCTGGACGAACTGCGCGAGAATATTCGCGCGTATATCGACCTCGAGCAGAGCCGCGGGGGCCCCAACAAGGAGTTCTGGGAGCTCATGATGGTTGTGACCAAAGACCGCATCCATCGCCTGCGCCGCTCGCAGCGAGAGGATGACTCGTCAACACGCGAGCGCGGCGCGATCCACGCTTCGGTGAACGATACGATCCACGGCATGCTCCACGGGAAAGACCAGCGCGAGCTGAGCGAGTTGAAGAAGGAGGTGGAAGCGACCATTGACAGCGCCGCGACGACGGCGGGCGTGGACGTGGAGTTTTGGGAAGAAGTCGCGCAGCAGATTGACGTGTACAAGGCCCGCGCGCGGCTAACGGTGCTCCATGATGAGCTGCTCGAGAAGCTACGCGATCTCGTAGAGCAGCATGAAGATAAGAGCGGCAATGGTGTGGACCACGCTGGCCACGTGTCAAATGCACCAGGCGTCGACGACAGTGCCGAGGCGCGTGCCATGGAACGCAGCGAAGTCGAGAAGGGACTTGATAGTCTGGAAGAACGCCTGGGCGCCGCCGACGAAGTCGCGCTGCCCGAGTCGGCTCTGCCCACGTGGAGCGACAAGTACCAGCCACGCAAGCCGCGCTACTTCAACCGCGTCAAGACGGGCTACGACTGGAACAAGTACAACCAGACCCACTACGACCACGACAATCCGCCGCCCAAGGTCGTGCAGGGGTACAAGTTCAACTTGTTTTACCCGGACCTGATCGACAAGACGTCGGCGCCTCACTACGTGTTGGAGAAAGCCAATGCCGGTGGCGAGTTCTGCATCATCCGCTTCACGGCAGGTCCGCCGTACCAAGACATTGCGTTCAAGATTGTCAACCGCGAGTGGGAACGCTCGCACAAGCGCGGCTTCAAGAGCGTCTTTGAGCGCGGCATCTTGCATCTCTACTTCAACTTCAAGCGCCATCGGTACCGCAGATAAAGAGCAGACAAGAGAGATCTAGCAAAGGTAAAGAGGCACGTAAGTCACGTTTGTTTTCGACAGTATATTGAAGGGTCGATAGGTGTCTTTTCTCCCTCGTTCTTTGTTTTCATAGGCAGCAGCGAAGAGCGCCGGTGTGTTTTCCCACCCGTCGGTCGTTCCTGCCTGCCTGCCTGCCTACTTGCACGACTCGCAGATGCCGGCCGTGGTCGTGCGGCCAATGTATCGCTGGAGCAGCATCTCGCGGCGCGAGGCCTCGACGCCATCGCTCTTGAGGGGCACTTGGTACGATGCCTTGCCGCGCACGGGCTCGATGCGGAACTCGCCCAGCAACTCGGGACAGTGCTTGTCGCCAGCGCCAATGGCCTGGCACTCCATGAGCAAATCATAGGCGATCGACGAGCTCACAACCGAGTCGTGGGCATAGTCGGGGTGGGCACGCACAAAGCGACGCATCCACGTCGCGGCCGTGGGCAGCTCGCCCGTCGCGCGCTTGGCGATCAGGCACAAGTAGCGCGTGACAATTTCGCGCGTCGCGTCGTCGCACTCAATGTAGTCCAAGTAGGCATACACGAGCGGGATCAGTCCCGGGTAGTACGTGCCCTTGCCCAGCAAGATCTCGGCGATCGTCATGGGCTCGCAGCGATCGGGATCCTGGTGCAGTCCGCAAGTCTCGTGGTTGCCCGAGACGGCACAGTCGCCGGCTTCGGGTGGTGCCATGTGGCAGCGAAAGTAGAACTTCTCGTCGAGCACAGCGTTCACGCGGTGGGCGGCCTCCATGTTGTCGTTGACCTTGGAGAGCGGAATGTAGAGGTTCAAATCAAACGTCAAAATGACGCGCGACACGAGCGCGATAAACACACTAAAGGCCGCGTTCTCAAAGTCGGTCAGCTGGATCTCCATGGACCGGAACTCGGTGCGCCAGCCAATGTGGGGCTTGCCGGCCTCGGCCTCGGCGTCGCCGCGCGGCGGCGGCGGCTTCCAGCGCACCGTCTGCCAGTTGGTCGACTGGATGTTTTCAAAGTGGTCCGTTTCCTTCGTGTCGTCCAAGTGGAGCCGCTGCTGGTAGATCACAAGCGGGTCACGGATAAACAGGTGCGCAATGTGAAGCGCGAGCAAGTGGTCCACCCCATTGGCGCGCAGCGTGGCATACGAAGCTTCGTCGTACGGCACGTCGACGTCATTGTACTTGTCGGTGGACGTGTGAGGGTCTTCGCCGTGCTTGTGGTTGCAAATGTAGGTCGAGATGCCTTCGTACCGCGACTTGGGCAGGCGCTTGACGCCGTTGCCGGCCATCTTGGCGTACCTCGCGCGCGTGGCGTCGTCAGTCGGCAGCTCAGCAATACCCAGCTCCTGCGGCGTGCGGTCGTCCACGGCCGCCGAAATCGTAGCCCAGCGCACGTCCGTGTCGGCGAGGCGGCCCTTGAGGATGGGCGTCGCGGCCGTGAGCGCGAGCATGATGGGCGACAGCACGTTCAAGTGGTCGTACAAGTGGCGCGACTCGCCAATGTTTTTGGCCTGGAATGTGACCTGGAGACAGCACATGCCCATGCCAAAGGCCATGCAGTCCATGTGGATCACGCCAGGGTACGGTTCGGCCTGCTCCACGGCGTGGGACATACTGATCTTGCGGCGCGACACGAGATACGGGTCCTCGCGTTCGTCTTCGCTCGTGTTGAACGCGTCCAGCGCTTCGGCCGACGGCGTCTTCTTGCCCATGGCAACTTCGACCGCGCCATTGGTCGTCGTGACTGGCGACGACGGCGTGCTGTCGCCGCCGCTGGACGACGTCGACGAGGCAAAGGCCTCTTTCTTGGACTCGTACTTGGGCCGCGACTTTTCGGCGTTCCACGAGGCCTTTTCTTCCAGCAGCATGGCCTTGGTGTAGACGTCCTTGAAGAGCGGCACGCGAATGTCCACTTTGCGCGTGCGGCGCTTGCGAATGTTGCGCGTGAGCGTCGCAAACCGCGGGTGCGGATTGATGACGTCGTCGCTCACGTACTCGGACAGCGCCACGTCGCCACGGGGCTTGGTGGGCGGCCACGTAAAGTCCTTGACGCCCATCATGGGGAATGCCGTCACGGTCGGCGCGATCTCGTCGTCGGCGAGCAGCTCTAGCAGCCGCGCGCGTCGCAGGCGCATGTTGGACTCGACCTTGCGCAGGTCGCTCGTGAAGCCTCCGTACGGCGCGCGTGGCGTGCCTTCAATCATCCACGCGCCGTACTCGGGCACCCAGCTGCAGCCGAGGTTGTCGTCCTGGGACGTGGCGTGCGTCTGCTCCTTCTGCTTGAGCTGCTCGAGAATCTCGGCACCGCGCAGCGCGAGCTTGGGCTGCCGCGTGTGCGGGTCCATCTTGAAGACGCCGTACTCGAGCTCGTCGCCCCACTTGAGCTGGTCGCCTTCAATGTCCTTGACGCGCTCGTAAATGTGGAGAAACTGCTGGATGCCGTGCGTGCGCACGTGCTGGAGCCAGTCGAGTGCGTCTTCCCAGTCCAATGGACTGCCCTCGACGAGAAGCCCCATGGTGATGTATCTCTTGGTGGAGAACGACGATGGGCGATTGCGAGGAAGACGGCACGACGCAAAGTGAAGGGCTGGGCGAGCGCGGCGATGGTGGTGGAGCTGCTCGATTTGGAAGGAGCGACCAAGGAAGAGACGCATTCAATAGAACGGCATCCCGTAAATAACGTCAAACTGCCGTCGGAAAAGACGCCATAATACTGTCAGTATGCCGTAAATAACGAATTGTCACGGTGCAATGGTGGGATTTGGTTGGACGCGACGCGAATACGCAATCAGAAGATCACGCCAACCAGCATTCCGGGATTCAGTCGACTGGAAGGATTCTCACAGTGTTGATCTCAAAGATGAAGGTCTTCTGTTTAGGTAGCATTGCTGCTGAATACAACTGAGAACCTTTAGCTAAGGTTTCTTTGGGGTTGATATCTCAAAGAAGACGATCTTCTATTCGGTGCAACTTCTGTTCCAGGGTGGATGGATTGCCTTGAGATTTTCTTTATAGTCAATTGAACGACTGGGAATAAAGTACAGCCGGAAACAGCGACATCCGCCTTCATAACGAACGACTGTGAGTGCGATCAATTCTCTCTCTTCCCGACAGTCTCTGGGAGGACACAGGGGGGGGGGGGGGGG
>JAADWA010000282.1:0-34256 GCA_023335935.1 Pythium phragmiticola | reverse complement strand
CGTTAGTTCCCACACCACCCACTTTCCTAGCCGCACTCGAAGCGAGAAAGAAATACTATCCCTGCACATGATCAACTGCCGAAATGATGGGAAAGAGTGCCCCACACAAAGAGATTGCATTTTGCTCGAATGTACTGATACGCTGATGTGGTGAGAAGGAGAAATAACTGATTTAGTGGCAGATAGGGCATAATCCTTCAATATCGAATATCGTACAATACAGGTAACTAATCTCCACCACTGGCGCCTCCAGTTGTCAGGGCGAAAAGCTATCGGGGAAATCCAAGTCTCGACCATGTTGAGCGTCGTGCGATCGCAACTGACGGCGCTCTCGCTGCGCAATGGCAGCGGCGCCTGCATGGTGCGTGCGTCTGCGATGAAGAGCTTCTCGACGTCAGCCACCGAGAGCACCACGTCGTCTGAGAATGCTGATGCCACGGCCGCGTTCCTGGACGCGACCGAGCCGGACGAAATGCGCACGGTCAAGACCATGAAGCAGAACATCCGCTATAGCCCACGCAAGCTCACGTACTTGGCGCAGCAGGTATAGTCTACCGATGCCACTGCTAATCGAAACAGCAACTTGTGCTTAATGGGCATCGCTATACATGCTGTAGATTCGCGGCTTGCCGGCAAATGAGGCGCTTCTCCAGATGAAGTTTTCGCCCAAGCGCAAGGCCGAGATCGTGCGCAAGACTGTGCAGAACGCGGTCAACTTGGCCGACATCAAGTACCGGATCGAGCCGGAGAATCTTGAGATCGCCGAGTGCTTTGTGAACAAGGGCCAGTACTTGAAGCGCCTGCGCATCATGGGCCGAGGTGCGTTCTCAATTGATTCGAAAAGGTATCGGTCTTGATACTCATGCTTGGCGTTGATGATGGCAGGCCGTTCGGGTGTCATGCACCACCCGCACTCGCACTTGACGGTCGTGCTGCGTGAGTTTGACCCGTCCAAGAAGCCGCTCAACCGCTTCATGACCAAGAAGCTCGCGCGTGGCGAGTCGACCAAGGCCACGACCGCGCCGGCGTCGAAGGAGTAAATAGAGAACGTTCTTTTCGTTGACCTTCCCCAGTTCTCTTGCATACAACTGCCCATGACTGCAGTGCTGATGGACATGCTTCTGGATGGTGTGGTTTGGCTTCGCCGTTGCGACGTAGCACTCGAGGAGAGGCAAGTCTGCTCCTCCTTTGCTATGACTGTAGACGACTTTCAGCTCATTATAACTGCCTACACCTCGGCCTGAACATGCCGAGGCGTTTGGATCCAATTCGATGCGTTGGCGTCACGACAGAGACATAATGAGTTCTCTCGTAGTCTGGATACTGATGGTAGTACCGGGTACGTTGTTGTTGTGCTTCTTATCTGGCCTTGCATATCAACTTCAACATCCAATAACGTTCGCTAACAACCGTCAACATCCATATTCTGGGACAGAAGCGTTATCGACTTGAGCGATACGTAATCTTTGTCGTACAGTATGTGTCCTCGAATTCTCTGGACCTGGACCACACAAAAAATCCTGACGACGACGCCAACCATGGGTCTCTGGACGGAACTGCTCGGCGATGAGCTTTTGACCAAGAGCGGCGTCAAGCCTACGGACGAGGTGCTCGCCGGCAAGAAGGTCGTGGGTCTCTACTTCAGTGCACACTGGTGCCCGCCGTGCCGCGCGTTCACGCCGTTCCTCTCGGCCGTCTATGACGACATGGTTGAGGACCACGCCGACGTCGAGCTCGTGTTTGTGTCGTCGGACCGCGAGGTCGAAGGCTACAACGAGTACTACACGCAGATGCCGTTCCAGGCGCTGCCGTACGAGAAGCGCGACCTCAAGGCCGACCTCTTTGCCAAGTACGGACTCAGCACGATCCCGGCGCTTGTGTTCTTGAACGAGCAGGGCGAGATCATCACGAAGGACGGTCGCTCAATGGTCAACGACTCGCGCGGCAACGTTGAGAAGCTGTACACGCAGCTCACCAGTAATGAGGCCCAGTAAAAAAATTGAGCTGAATATCTGCGAATATCGAACCTCACTTTGGCTGCTCACGTTCTCCATGTCGTTCCCGCTGTGCTTGACCTTCACTCGCATGTCTGCGAGCGATGTGACTCAAAACTCACATTGTGAGATGTGCCATTGGAGTCTTGGAATGTTCTCGAAGAAGCTTGAAGCTGCAACGACCAAAATTTGAGAGCCCTGCCGACTGGGAGAGGTGCATTTGTATCTCATTGAGAACTGAGATGCAGATGAAGTGGAAGTTTAGAAACCCCCACTTCAAGTCGAAGGGCTGCTCTTTCCAGGAAATGGTGTACTGTATCACCCAGACTGTGGGTTGCTCTGGGAGAAGAACTCCCAGATTTCTCCCCTTTATGACTCAGCGTGCAGGTGCCCAGACTGGCCCAGTCACTGGGCCACTGCAGCCCAGTGCGAAGCTGGTGCAACTCTGCGCTGTGGACTTCGGATTGGTGGAGTTGGCAAACATGATTTGGCCCTCTGCGGCCCCTCATAAAACGCGCGGGCCCGAGAGAAAGAGGCCGTGTCTTTGCCCACAATCCAATCTGCCATCTACTCCTCAAGCCAATCCCAGCACACCCTTCCCCACTGACCGCAAGAGACAACCATCACCGAAGACGGCCGCGAATGGGTCGATGAAGCCATGGGCGACGTGGATGCGCTCTACAAGAAGCTCACCTCGCAGTAAGTAAAGCATCAAGGATGACTCTCCCAACTGGAGACGAATCGCACCAAAACGAATCGCATCGATTTACGTCTTATGTCTTACGTTCTCATCTACACTCCAATGGATGGGCACCTACAATACCTGAAGTGGACCATCTCTTGACTTGCATTGTAGATGGTCTCCATTGAATCATGGCGCTCTGGATCATCATGGACTTCTACAAATCACATAATGCGACGGTCTCTGGCGCTACTCAGCCCATCCAGAGCTCGTTGATGGTTGCTACATTCTCCTTTCCTTCCTACTACGTCGCCGCGCAGTAGATGAGTCGCTCAAACGCCCCCAAGGATACTTCCTGTTGGCAAATCTGGCGAGCAAAAGTCCACGCAATTCTTCAACGTGCACGACCCAAGGACACCAGAATGGCGTGTTCGTGAATGCCTATCCTTACAATCTCACATTTGGATGTACTGTAGTAAGTGGTTGCAGTTCCGGTACTGTACACTGTGTTTAGCAAATACGTAGGAGTGCACCTACCTCACATATTTTATGATGTGGGATCCAATATTATTCATATATTTCAGCAAATCAGACAGTAAAACATAATACCTTTGTAAAAAGTGAGAAGATTCAGAGCTTCTATTCGTGAAACGCACTGTATGTACTGCCTCCAACACTGTCGGACATGGGTGGGTAACGCAGTCGAACGCGACGGCGCCGACGTGGCAAGATGAAGTAATCGAAGAGTGTTGGCTGGGGTTCTTAACAGCGATGGGTTGACGCCATTATCTCGGTCTGTCTACCACAGATTCGGGTTCAACTACGAGGTCAATCTCCTCTCTCCTTGTTGGAAAATCCCAAACAGAGCCACCACAGTTGGACCGTTGGCCCCCTCACAATTCAACCACCACACAAGCCGGCAAGTCAGTGAAACCAACAACTCACCACTACAGTACAATGGGTGTCTGGACGGAACTCTTCGGCTCGCACCTCGTGACCAAGGATGGCGCCAAGACCACCGAGGAGGCGCTCGGCGGCAAGAAGGTCGTGGGGCTCTACTTTAGCGCCCACTGGTGCCCTCCATGCCGCGCTTTCACGCCGTTTTTGGGGCAGACCTACGAGGATCTCGTCGAGGAGCACAGCGACGTTGAGCTCGTCTTTGTCTCGTCGGACCAGAGCCTTCACGCGTTTCAGGAGTACTATGGCGAGATGCCATTCCTCGCTCTTCCCTATGAGAACCGGGAAGCCCACCGCGACCTCTCGGTCAAGTTTGGTGTGCGCGGAATCCCGACGCTCGTGTTCCTCAACGAAAAGGGCGAGCTCATCACGACCGACGGTCGCATGTGGGTCGCAGACGCGCAAGGCGATGTTGAGCAGCTCTACACGAAGCTTACGGCGTAAAGCGCCCGCGAACCGCGTTAGCAGCCGGCTCCATTCTCTGACGAACGAGGAAAAAAAAGGGAAAGAGGGAACCGAGGAAGAAGAAAAGCATACAATACGTTGTGTTCATCTCTGTCATCTTACCGAGTGTGCATGGCGTTGTAGTGGTACCGGCTCGAAGGGCCGTGGGTACTGGGTGAGGTCCTTGACAGCTTTGGTTCGCTTACGTTCCATGACGTGCAGCAGCTCAAGCCGCGTCTCCAACGACGCGCTGGGCAAAGTCGCCGATCGCGCGGCCTCATCAAATCTCGAGGCGTCCGCGTGGTTGTTGCCTTCGTCATGTGCAGCATCAGTGGCCTCGATAACGACTGGCACTGGGTAGTTGCCAATGGCCGCGCCGCCGCGAAACTTGATCATCTTGCGGCACTTGCCCGACAACGGCTTTGGGAATATCGTGTGGATCGCCTCGCTTGTCTGGAAGTAGTGGTCGCGCAATCGCGTGCGCCGCTTCGTGGCCTGGAACGAATGCGATGTCTTGGCCTTTGAGGACTCGCAAGTCGTCTCGAGGAGCCCAATACGGCTCAGCAGCCGCTCGCCATCCAATACTTTGGTGAGCTGGTCGTCCATTTCCATGAGAATGTACTGCATAGTCGGTTCCGTGATGTTGAAGCTAACAGGGTACTGGCATCGAAAGACCGTCTCCACGGCCACACGCAACGCCACCAAATGGAGCGGCAAGTACAGCGCCATGCCCTTCTTCTCTTCCCGTGCCATGCGCTCCTTGATCGTGCTGAAGAGCCGAACCATAGTCACGTACAGCGTCTCGACTTCGGCCGGCGCGTTCTGATGGTACGACTGGATCGTTGCAGACTTGATGAGGTCGGCGGCACCCAGACACCCGAGTTTGAAAAAGACTTCGAGGTACAGATACCGCACGGAGGCCCCGACGAGCTGCACGAGGTCATCGTGGAGAAGAAACCCGGCCAACTTGTTTTGCTCCTTGTCGCTGCGCACTCCCAGAGTCACAAAGGGCAATGCCGTGAGGAATGCATGCAGCATGTGCGTGATAAACTCTTGTTTGATCTCAGGTGGGGTCGCTCGTTCTTCAATGCAGCGGATGCGCCGCTGGTTCGCGCGCCGCCCAAAGAGCTGAAGAGCGACTGGCGTGGTGTGGATCTCAGCGAGTGCTGGAATGTGGACAAATGGAACGGGCTCGTCGTGCTTCATAGCATATAAGGTGAGCACGTCGGCTTGTGGACGCGTGGCATGCCTAAATGGCAATAGATATCGGTGTTTCATGTCGTCAAACGAGAGGCACACGCTCCCGACCTGGTAGGGTTTGTCGGTCGAGAGAGGGTCGTGAAGTGCAGCACCACCATCACTACGTCTTCGTTCGCCTCTCGAGGAGACCATTGCCGGATCTGCTTGTGGGGCATCCGGTGCGAGTCGTAGCCCGGCGTTCGGCTTTGGGTAGAGATCCACCATGACAACGTCAGCAAGTGACCCGCGCGCTTTCCAGGCCGATGTGATCTGACAGTCGTCCAGTGGCAAGTGCTTTAGCACTGTCGCGATGTTCCCGGCAGTGGGCAATGCGCCGAGCCGCTGCAAATACTTGATTGCATACTCTTCCTGCAGCGTCTCGGCGAAATTTTGTGGGAACGCGACGGCTTTTTCCTGTGGCTTGAGCGGGATCTTGATCTGTAAATACTCGACGGCCGAGGGCTCTTTCGCGGGCGGAGGCTGGACCATGGTACTCGCTGAGCCGGAGCCCTTCACGCGCTGCGCCATCCTACAAAACAACGGGTCAGATTTCCATGGCGTATTACCCGTACGACTCTTCTAAAGAGCGAGCACCGTGCATGGCGATTCATTGTCCAGCCAGGATTCCTGCGTCCTCGGCGTGGTTGCCATTCGACAAGGAGGCAACATAAAATACGAGAGAGCCAAATTTAGCGTTACTCTCATAACGCATATTCTTATATCTAGTATGACATCAATTCATAGAATATTATTCTGCCTGTGAACAAGAAGAACGAGGTTTTTGAAAGTTTGAACCAGAACACTGGTCTAAAAACCTCGCGCCCCATAAATTCCCCAGAGAATATCCAACCTTCAAAGCAGCAATCCCACCACCATGGCGCCGACCGCGTTCTGGAGCGACCTCCATGAAGACGACTCGATCTACCGCTCGCGCCCGCCGCGCATCGCCAAGGTGCGAGCGATCGAAGCGACCGCGCGGCTGCTTCGTCCCACCAAGGCGTCGATCGCGCGCGCCACCGACAAGAAGACCAAGAACCGCCTGTCCGATGACATGGACAAGGAAAATGTCGGGCCAAACGGCGCGCGCCGCTCGCAGCGCAAACGGAAGCTCACGATCCCGCAGTCGCCCAAGTTCCACGCCCACCCAAGAAAGAAGACGCTGCCGCGCGAGCAGCAGCTCACGATGACGTCCCGCGAGTTGCGCGAGATCGAGGCGCTTCGCAAAAAAGTCAAGGAGATGCGCCAGCGCAACCAAAAGTACCACGAGTCGACGACGCGGTCCGTGCTCTCGTACGCGCCCAAGGCCGGACAAACGAGCGAGGCCCAGTCCTTCCAAATGGTGCGTAGTACTAGTAGGAAAATGCGAATGGAGGGCATATAGATGGGATTGACGTTTCTTTAATGTGTGATTTCCATAGGCACTTCAGGCGAGCGGAGGCGTTGGCATACCTGCGGTGCGACGCCAGCGACTCACGACACCCGTGGGGTTCCAGCTGGAATCCGACAAGCGCGCCGCGGCTCGGAAACGTAAGAGTGCATCGTCGCTGCCTCCGTGTCCTCCTCGCGCGCCACCCGCCAAGCGAATCCGACTATAACGTCAAGAGATTTGTTATTGGTGGTGGGTGGTGGTGGCGAGGAGTCTTTGTATCCCTGTGTCAATGGAGAGAAATCGTCGGCGTTGCTTTGGGTAACGCTCTCGAACCTTTTGTAGACAACGAGGAGACCAAAGATCAGGACGAGTAATCAGCGGCCAGCAGCGACGCTTATCAGTGCGGACCGGCAATCATAGCGTCGGCCAACGTAGTATTCTGCGTCGTGTAACGTGAACAACCAACGAGTACAAAATCGAATAGCGACTCACGTTTCCTCCCCCATCTTCCGGTTTTGTCGTCGTCACCTCAACTTGCGAGTCTCTTAATGGATGCACGAACACCCGAAGACTGAGCGAGGAGATGGGCGTACGGTGGGTGAGCGATGATCCGTGATGCAGCACCTCGAACGATTATCTCCAACTCTGACAGTTCAATGAGCAATCATCATCAACGTTTCGGGTGGTATGACCCCAAACCGCTGTGTCTCACCATGAGTAGATGTGTCGGTCTGTGCGTGTGCGTCCGCTAGACGTTGAAGGAAGCTGGAGATCGAGCCCAACACCATCGTAGCGTCATCATCGCTCGTCTGCTGCTGCAGGGCGTTCTCTAGGGAAAGAACCAGCGCCTCCACAGGCCAGGGTTTGAGATACGTCGTGAGCATCGAGTCCTCCGGGTGCTTTCTCGCCATGTCGACAAGCTGCAGGATCACATGGATCCCATCGCAGACGATGCTGGCGTTGTGGCCGTGGCGCGTGATTGCATCGTGCACACGCGTCTGGACGCCACCCATGGCTAGCTTCCGGACAGCGTCCACGCGGTCGCAAAAGATCACCAGCGCTCGTAGGAATCGCTCCTGGATGCCTTCATCCAAAGCGAATCGTTCCGCTGTCTCCACGGCCTCGCACTTGACGGCACCCTGCTTACCAGTGATGGTGAGCTGAGCGAGCTGTTCAACGTGGCGCCGCCGCAGCCTCTCACACAGTTTTGAAAGACGGAGGGTCTCAATCTTGACCACATGTACCTGCTCGACCATGGTTGATGTCGTTTGTTTTGCTCGCTGGATCTCAGCGTCCAGCAGTTCACCTTGTGGTCCTTGTGCGGCGATCCTCGCGTTCGCGTCCTCTACTGCGCGTTGCGTGTCCTCGATCTCACTCAGTAGACTCTGTTTCAACCGTCCGGACGAGGCCACCTCTTCCAGTGTCTGCTCGTTCTCGGCCTGCACCAGGTCGGCAGCGTACGCGGTCTTCCCGGCGGCTTCGTTGGTCATACGCGTGTTTTCCTCGAGGGCCTCATTCCGCTGCTCAAGCTTGAATATCGCGTTTTGCAAAGGGCACGCGACGATAGGGTACACGGTCTCCGTCCACGTCACCGTGTCGGTGACACGGACGCCCTTCTTGTCGACGGCTGTCAGCTTGGCACCTGCGTCCACAAGAAGCCGAACGATCGACTGGCACAATCCGAGAACATTTGATTGAATAATCCAAAGAGCATTTCGCGAGTTGAGATGGCGACTCACCAGATTGCGCTTGGCGACGGCGAGGTGCAGTAGCGTTTTCCCATTCTATCTCGGAGATGGAGGAAGATAAAACAGTATGAGTCCCTGTTCACCATTCAGCAATCACGGATAGATATCGAAGTTGCTGGCGGGGCTTGCCCGACTACGAAAAACACAGGCGCGCGGGAGGACGTAGGCTGCGTCCTCCCGGTTCATGCGTTGGACACACGGTTCAGATTCCATTCTCTCTCTCCTCTCCACTGACAGTCTCCTCTAAGCAGCAGTGGCTCCATTCCGGTGCGACATGGGCATGTCGCGAGAGTCTCTGCCCAATGGGCAGACATTATTCGGCCATGATGACCGTGAGCAAGAAGACTCCGCATGAACGTATACAGACTGGGTTTACCGCATCCATAGTGAGATCCTTCCTTACCTTCAAGACAGGCGCATCCAGGTTGCAGTCCCATGTCGCGTCCGCTGCATAGCGCAGGACGAGTTGGACAAGCTGCTGCTCCACATGCGCATGTTGAAGTGACCGTGGGACACATGGAAAACACTAGTCAGTCAGGCCGCCCCAGAAAATCCCGTGGCACAGGATACCGGAATCGATGATGTCTCCCGCATGAACCCACCGCATGATCGGCAACGATGGCTTGTTGCAGCAGCGCGAACACACCGATTTGCTGAGACATCGTTGATGATGAAGAACAGCACCAATTGCTTAGTCTCCGCGAAAGTCGCGCAGGTGGTGATAAACGTACGGAGAGTGCCTCGCGCTCGAGCATGGCTTGCGCGTGGTCTTCGAACTCGTCGCTCGAGCAGAGCGCCTCAAGTTGGGTGAAGATCCCACTGCTCATTGCGCTCCTTTGCTGGAGATCCGTTTGTTGGGCGTTGATCCGAATGCGTCTTTTCGGAACCCTACAGTCCCAGTAGCGTGGAGCCTATAATAATCGTGCGAAGACCGCGCTGTAGACTCTTACAGTACAACACAGCTTTATAGAGTATGTAATGTGTCAGTGCCAGCGTCTGAGTTCTTCACGCGCAGGATGGATCATGTACATACACAGATCGAACAGAGAAGCACGACATCAACATCTGTGTTGTTCTGTAGGCTATTTCTTACCAGCACAGTCTTCATTTCGCTGGTGGCTGCAGACTGTAAATTATAAGCACAGGCAATAGGAAGCGCTTACTACGCCGTGTTGCCAATGCACCATCTCGATCATGCAGTATCCTACACTTCGTTTATTTTCCGCCTTCTGTACTGTACGGTGGTAACGTCCGACCCTGGACAGTCTGTGGGAAATCTGACAGATTGTAATGATGGATCGATGCGGATCCAGATCCTGGATCTGATCCAGCCTCGATTTTTCTGGAAATAAAGCTGAGATTTCAAACAGTCGAGTACTGTAAATGGGTCAATCATCGACCCTGCGGGTCGGGTCAGATCTTGAGCTCGTGTGACCTCCCTTGTCTCACCTCAGCGGAAAAGTGGACTGTGTGTGGAGTTCAACTTCGCATGGATAGCCGTGGGTGGATCGACTCATCGGCTCGTTCTTGGTCTGGAAACTCTCAGCCATGTCTGACTACTTGTTGCTTCATGGACCAAGAAGCAAGCAAAGGAGTCAGTCTGTCTGACTGCTTTGCCTCACTCCGCACAGTCCTTTTGTTGTGGTGATTAGTTGTGATGGTTGACCATTTTGATTCACCAGAAGACTCAGCACTGTTGCACTGTTGCACATTGGTGATGCGCGAAGAGACCCGATCTTCCCTCAACATATTGGACTGCGTGTGTTGTGTGCACTAAACTAGTACGTCATGAACTCCGTGTGGACATGCGCTCAATAGGTCGAAGCACCAGTACTATATTATGCACACGGCGCAAAACGCATGTCGATGAGTGACTCACTGCCTCCCTGCTTCGCTCCCTCGCTGACTTGCTGATGAGTCTCCTCAAACGGACATCGTAACGAAGCTGATGAGACTACGTACAATAAGAAACGTAGAATCAGCTTGCTAACTCGGTGATGAGCGTTCTCGGCGAAGGCCAATATTGTACACATTGGACACCATCCAGCAGCTTCGCAACATCAGCTATGGTTTATTCCGGACTCGTGCAATGCTACTCGTTTCGAGCCAACTTTACACAGAAGTACTGTACCGCTGCCTGTTTGCTGCCCCTTGTCGTACCGTATCGGATGCGGGTCAGCGGAGCAGCATTTTCTGCAGAGGTGAGAAAGTTGCTATCTTTTGTCGCATGTTCAGCGAATCGACACGAAAAGTTTTCTGGTTGGTCCTCGTTTTCATGCTTTCTTCCTGGATTTGTGCGGGTGGTTGGCTTTCTAATGCACCAGCTGGGGGTAGAGACCTGCTCTGTCCACTTGTACGTCTTTAGCCAGAACTGCCACGTTGGTTCGATCGTTTGTCATGATTGTGGAGACTCAGCACCCTCAGCTCTATTACCGGTACAGTACTGGATAATAAATTCCAGTGGAGACCAAAATGTACAGCCCAGGACACCATTCATTGGGTAGGTGGGGAAAGGATCATGTGCTTCGCACTCAGTATGCCACTGCCGACAGCGAGCGAGACACATGAGCAACCCCCTTCCCCCTTTCCCCAAAAATCGGCTCGTCTGACTCCGATTCAACGAAGAGAATTGTGCGTATACTGTACTACACACAAACGTACAGCCATACACTTTCCCTCTTTCAATCACACAGATAAAACTTTGGAACCTTTGTATTCGATATTCAATACGCCCCATTGTGTATTATATAGACTTCCAGAAACACATAGCCTTGCATTATATATGCATCTACCCAGTGGACATTCAAGAAGCCTGGTTTGCTGTGCGTCCAGAACATGCACGGGCCGGGCCTGGAGACTCATCGCTTTGCAGCCCATGCGGCTGCGCCACACGAAACGTCTCAGGTGGAGGTGCCACGCGAAACGTGTCCCCATTTGCGGTCTGTCCATGGCACAAACTGTCATCATCAAGATAAGGACCGTCCACTCGAAAAGAGTACGGTACCGGTGTACCGGTGTGTCTGCCGTCCAGATTGCGCTCGCTCAGCAACATGACCAACTGTGCCGCCAGTCGGTCTGCGATCGATCCTTCAGTTCTCAATTCACTTCCTTCGCATCAAAAGCACCACCAACTCTCCACCAACCACCAAAACGTCCCAATGGAGGCGTTCAGCAACACCATGATCCCGCACAAGAACATGGACTTTGACGACGACGACAAGCCGGTCGCGCGCGGTATCTGGTCAGAGCTCGAGCACGAGCGATTCCTCGAGGCCATGAAGGCCTATCCGCTCGGTCCGTGGCGTACGATCGCTGATCACGTCGGCACCCGGTCGATCAAGCAGGTGCAAACGCACGCGCAAAAGTACCAGCAAAAGGTCGCGCGCCGACAGCGCGGACTGCGCAAGCAGAAGAAGCGCGTTGCGCGCCCCGAGCACCGCGTCGACCAGGCTGCGGCCGGTTTTATTGTACGCAAGCCGCTCACGACGGACCACATTATGACGCCAGGCTCGCCGTCGTCTTTCGAAGAGATGCTCCACGACGCCACTCCCACGACACCCGTGCACTTTTGTGAAGAGGTCGACCTTGCGGAGCTGCTTAGCGCAATCGAGCCATTGCCTTTCTCGCTGGATTGCGCACCGGGTGCGTTCGCCATGGACGCGGATGCCCACCAGCGCGAGCTGCACGAGTCGCTCCAGTTTTTCCTCACGAGCGTATGAGATTTTGCCTAGCATTGAACACCCGTTGTATAGTATTTAATCTAACATGATCACATTCATCTCCCAGTTTCTACATCTTCTTCCTTGGTGAGTTGCCGTGCGCATATTGCGACCAAATTGGCGAACACATATCGTGCACCTCATACCATTTTGATCAGTGTCAAAGGCTCATGTCAGTAATAGTGACACTGAAAGTGACATGCCTGACCTGGCCCAGGTATCAGGCAGATCCGAGTTGTGATTCACAACTGGACGACCCTGTCTGCTTGAGTCAATTCTTCGTGTCGAGGGCAAATTACATTACAGTTTTGTAGTCAGAACAGTGGTCCATATGTTCCGCCCTCTGCTTTGGTCTTCTTCAGGCTCCTGAAAAGGCGGGGTTTGCATGACGCCATGGGAACGGTCAGCTAAGCAGAAGTGTAGCAAGCACACGTACTGTACTTCCCCCTCAATTAGCAACTTCAACTCAACCCCACTTATGTAGCTATGTGATGTACTGTACTGTACATAATACAACTGTATTTTGACATTGAAGAAATCCGTTCATCCGTGCTATGTACAGACCTGAATTGACAACCGAATTGGCGTGGTAATAGCCAATTTTCTTGCGAGCGTTGTTGAGTCTCCAAACCCGACCGACATGTTTACTCTTTCTTTTGATTGGCTACGCCAGTAGTGATCCCAAGTCGTCCGATCGCAGACAGAGGGAGGAAGCGAAAAACGCGTCAGAGTGGATGCCCATCTCCATGGTCATCGCGGCGGTGCCACCAGTGGGCTTGAAGCATGACTTGAACCCAGGCTCGTTTGCCCACACGGTTTGGCCTCTTGCCGTGATGACCCTGGACCATCACTCTTGCATGGTTCGCCGAGAGTACTCATCGCAAGGCGGCAAATTTGGCCGTGTTGGACGAACCCGCCTTTGCCCGTTTTCTATGTTCAGTACTACGTACAGTACAACAGGATCAACCTGACAAGTGGAAGCTTCTCTACTGTACCGATGGCTCAATGTGAGCCGCTCACCACTGGGTGCTGCATAGAGAACAAAATCGTTTGGCCGCAACGACTGCAAGCTTTCTCTAGTAGTATCACGTGCAATCTATAATACTGCTCCGTACGGGTGAGAATCAACCGCTTGGACGCAATGATTGCGAAGCTCCTTTATTGCACATCGCGTTGCTCAGCGACTCGGTCTGAAACGCCCACGCTGTGTCATTGTCACGCAATCATTGTCTGTGTCAGAGTTACACAAATAGTCCGCGTTGAAAGCTTCACGAGGACAAAGATTGCAATGCTCGTGAGAGAGGGCATCGATCGACCGGAGTGGTGTGTTATTGATCTGATAAGGTACCGTACGGTACCGCTGTGCAGGCGTATCAGGAAAGAGTCTGTGCCAGAGACCACCAAACAGGGGCTGCCCTGCCAGCAGCCCACAGTGTGTACGTACAGCCGAAGAAAACGCAGATCCATGACCCATCTGCAGATCCTACACCTGTGTGTAGTGTATAGGATTGTTTTTGACGAAACACAACCTCGGTGTCTTGCTGTTCATTATGAAGTCTGTGAAGTCCAGTTTCCAAAGTCTCTTAGACCACACTAACGTGGATACAATGTATTCCGCAACTACGGTATACTGCCGTCTTGAATTTTGATGATATGATGGGTACACAGACAAGATTCACTTTGAGGATCCGGTGTTTCCCGAACAACAGCATACTTTGTCCATGTTGCTGGAATGAAAAGCCGGTACTTATGTCTTCAGAGAAAATCGGACCGAGATACGGTGTACAGTGCAGTACTGTACGGCGCCGCTGTTAATCTGGTCGAAAATTCACTTTATCTCTTGATCATATCGGACGGTCTCTACGCTGCGTAGCCGCGTAAAGACAGGCGTCTGTGCAATTGTCGTCCTCAAAACAACACAACACTGACTCTTCTGCAGGATCCAAATGGCTACATATTACCAGTCCAAGGACCAGCGAAGTAACATGGCAACGACTTGAGCCAGCCGTCCCACGGGGATCTTCCACAGGGAGGCATTGTGATTCAGTCCTTGGTGTTCAATGTGGGCTGGGCTGGGATTCCAGCAGAATCTCTATAAATTCAGGCAAAATTTAAGGCTCCCATGTCAGGGTTGTCCGACCAGGAATCTGGGCGCATCCGAACTGAATCATCTTGAGAGCGAGAATCATTCACCAGCGGTGAATGAGTCCGAGAACACTGGGGCATTCCACTTCGAGTGCGTCGAGGTGATTCACCGCACGCAAGGTGGAAAGCCCCAGTGTTAAGGAAGCCCTGAGTACATACAGTAGTTCAGCACAACTCCCGCAGGCTGAAATGCTTGATGTAGGAATGGCCAACACGCAACACGCCAAGTTGTACAATTCAGAGACTGTGGGCAATCGACCACAGTTCTAGTGTTGTACTGGGTTGTCACATTACCCTTTCCATCGCGATGATAGTCGCAGTGTACTGTACAGCGCTGTAGAGACTACCCTCACATTGTGTGCGCCACAATACCACAATACCCGTATCGTTGGGTCACGAGTGAGTTGTTGAGACCATCGTCCCAAGTGGTCTCATTATTGCCGCGTGTCTTTTTCAGCTCCGCGAGCGACATCCGCAATATGGTCCATGAAGCCTGTTGAGTAATGTTCTACTAGTGGTGGATTCTTTACAGTGTATTTAACATCCTTGATACTATGGACCACCGTGAAGGCGACTAATGTTTCGGTGCGAAATGGGGGAGGATCATGTATTTGGATAAGTTCTAGTGTATAGATGGACTCGAACATGGATATAACTTATAACACACCTAGGAGGACTCTTCCTAGTTAACGATAGACAGATACTCAATGAAGAAGTCGAGCGACTCGCCCAACGAAGGCAGCGTCGACGGGCCCTCCGTCACCACGGGTTCCTTCGCGCATGCCAAGTCCAAAGTCTTGTCGGCGAGCTCATCCAGGTAGAACCATCCTGGACTGAGCTCCGAGAGGCAAAGGGGAGCAAAGTCAATGCAGTCTGGGCTGGCAGGCGACTGCTGCTCCAGCAGCGAAGTGAACGATTCCACTTGAATGGGAGACTTGGCTTTCTTGGTGTGCGCTGACGACTCCGAAATCTTGGAGCGAGGCGTCGAGCTGGCAGTGGACTCGACTTCACTCTCATCATCTGAGTCTGAACGGACGCTCTCCATGTCGGTCTGCGACTGCGTCGGCGTCGACGCCATTGGTTCGCAGTCGTCGCCCTTGCGCTTCCGAAGCTTGCCGAACGTGCCCATGACGACACGATGTCCAATGTCTTCGTCGCTTTCGTCCTCGCCCTTACGCTTCGGCTTGCGGAGGCCACGCATACGGCGCACGACCTTCTCTTGGTACTTTTGAGCGTGCGTCTGCACCTGGCGCACCGAGCGCGTCGCGACGTGGTCGGCGATCGCCTTCCAAGGGCCCTTCGGGTACAACTTCATTGCCTCGAGGAACCGATCGTGTTCCTCAGCGGCCCAAGTGCCGGTCGGGTGCGCCGGTGTCGGCAGCGACACCGACGCAGACGGGTAGGGTGCTGAGCGGTTCTGGCGCGAGACGCGTCCGCGCTTCAGAGTCTTGGTCGTCATTGTTTCAACTGGAAAGAAGAGGGTGTTTTTTTCTGAATGTGGTTTTGGACGTGTTGCGCCAATTGCAAAGTGAGCCTGTGGGTATTTCCTCCGAACAAGTGACAGATCCTTCACTCCACAGGTCTGAGTGGGAACAGTGGAGCACCGCTACAATCGACACGCCACGAGTGAGGGAAGAGACTCCCCCGAGTTTGGAGGATCGGATAGGCGGTAAGCGGGGGAGAGATAGGCGCCTTTTCGCCCACACCGGGTCCTTCTGTGGCCAAGGCGACTGACTGTCCGTTCCGTTCCGTACTGTACAGTCCCCGTTGTATCCGTGCAGGCGGACAAGATTTGGCTGGGTTTCGTCGCTAAGGTATACTTCGCAGATGCGATGCGCCAGTGTACTGTACTGTATACAGTAACCGTTTTTTCTGCCCAACCGAGAGCTCATCCCTTGAATGCTCATGGGAGGGCGGACAGCGGCGGCCTCAGATGGATTCGTGCACTGGTTGAGCCCTGCAGCACAGATGGGTCACTGATGGCCTGGAGGCCAGATTCAAGCCGCGAGCTACCAGATGTGCAGCAAGAAAATAGATCGAGTGGCCCACTGAATCGATCACCATAATCCCAGTGGGCAGGGGATCCAGTTGGTAAGGCTACTGTATGGTCGTTAGATTATGGCCAAATGGTGTTACTGTTACAACCCTCCCCACCCCCAAGCCCCCATCCCGTGCAGAAAGATCTTGGAGGGACTTCCAATGTCTCTGAAGATTTCCCAGATGACAAGGTGGCAACTAATAGTTGCGCGATTCCTCCTTCGTAATTGGGCAGCTATCGCGCAAGTACTTCGTAATAGCCACAACGGTGGCTTCTCAGAACCCGCTAAGGATTCACGAGAGAAACGGCAATTTTCCGTCCGATCCACATGATGCAATCCTGGGCAGCCATTATAATCGGCCCACGACGGACCAAGGACTGACCTGAGAAATGGAGGATTTGATCAGCCGAGACACCAGTGGGCCGTCTCAATCACTTTCCTGTTGATCTTCGACATGTTGATTCAATCAAGGCTCCTGTCAAATACATCAATCCCGAGAAGATCAAGGCATTTTTGGAATAAAACAAATCCCAGGAAAATCGACTCCCAGACTTGTATATTCGAAAGGAAATTCCGTCAGTTTGACAAGATGCGACCACTACAGCAACCTCTGTCTCCATAATGGAGGCAGAGGTTGCTGTAGTGGTCGCATCTTGTAACGCCTAAGTTAGGCGTTATGGAGGTCCATAGCGCCTAACTTAGGTGTTACGTGCTATTCTCATTGTTCTCGTTTGCTGACTCCTCTCGCACCTCACGAGATGATGCTTCGGTTGCGTAAAGGACCAGCCTAATTCGTCCGCGTTTTCTCAATCCGTGTCTTCCTTTCACCTCGTGGAGCACCGCGCTAGAATCCACTGAGATTTGGATAAAGGACCCGTCCTAAATCTGTGGCGGAGGTACCGGTAAACCTGCCAGCAGTTTGCTCGTGATATTACAGTTCTGTACATGAACTTCCCCAGCTTAACTTACAGCATTCAGTCTCAAACTGGAATATGGACAGTCCATACTCCAGCTGGAAGCCGAACGACTCTCCGTGCATTGCTTGATGCATTGCCTGATGGTGGACCCCCTTCCTGCGGGGAGGGAGGCCCTATGGTTTGGGGACTACAAGGCAGACGAGCAGGTGGTGAGTGTATAGTTCGGTGTGAGTCTACTATAATTACAAGACCACGGAGCGGAAGAACACCAGAGTGCAACAGTGGTCTACCAAGCGTCAAATCGCAGATCGCGATACTGGACAAGACTGAAACACATGGAGAAATAATCAGCTCATCCACGTATTGAGCAATGTCATGGCGAGCACGGATACTCTTACGCACCGAGATCTGGGTTATTTGAGGAATTTTCACCTCACCGATACTGTACACCAGACGGGGTCGAGTGTGGCTTTTGTTTTTACACATTATACTCTATACCGTAATAATACATTTTTACTGAAATGAGTGGAAATGATGGGAAAAGGCACAGCGTCACCGTTGTAGTAACAGCACAGTGTCTCTTTTGTCAGCAATATGTCAGGTGACGAGGATGGTTCGCTGAGGGAAGAAGGAAGAATCTTCACGGAAGACTGGAGAATGGGTCCAGCTTCAATGAAATTCTGACCAACAAAGACCCTTCGATGCGCTAGAGATGGGTCGTCTCGCCAGAGTCTGTCATCACTTTCACTCTACGAATGAGATTCCCGCACATGAACATAGATGCAGCGACCTGAGCTGAGAAAGCCAGACGCTCCGACGGCGAGGGGAAACCAAAGTGTGCGTTGGGCAAACACAGTCTTGCGTGGGAAGTACAGTACCAGTACAGTACATTGTAATGCGGTAACTAGTACTGAAATAATGCACACTGTACGGCAGTACCGTGCTGGCGACTGTATCAGGTCACGGGTACAAGTACAACGTTGAACCATGCCACGCAGACTCTGCAATGCATCTCGCAACCCGAGTCTTCTCTCTCTATCAACACGGGTAGTTACATTGTAACTGCCCCGCGAAACCGTCAGTCCCATGAATCTGACTACAGTACAACATGGTGGTCAGTGAAGACTTTGGTGATCATCGGCGCATCCCCCAAATGGCCAAACGGGTGTACTATTAATAGTACACTGCACCGTACAATACTGTACGGTGCAGTGTACAGTACAGATTTGCTGGACCTGAAGTGTAGGAACAGTAAAGGTGCACGACGTTGAGTTCCATGTTCAACCTGGCAATACGCTGTGGCTCTGAAAATAACCTGGGCCAGTGGGCCACGTCTATCTACTGAGTATGAACTCGGTCAGAGAGACTATCTGGTCCGGAAGAACAAGAGAGGAGCAAGTACAGTGAGGAAGTGCAATCCGTGTGTAGACTGTGGAAGCGGCAGATCCCCGAGATAGAGCACCGGGTGACAGGGACTGGGTCCAGGTGCATTTCCCAAGAACGACCTCCGACCTGGTGATCTTTCTAGGGGAGAATGCGCGTCGCTTCAACCTCGTCAATAGCGACGCTATTTGAATGCAGGCTACGCCGAGTCCACCTGCTGGGTCCGTATGATGTGGACCCGACACACCTTGCATTCATGTCGATCTATCATGTCGATCATCAGTACGTACAGCGTGCATGATGAGCAGATACGCTCACTACAGTACTGCAAATCGAGTTGGATCATCAAATTAAGTTACATTTTTATGGTGCAGTCGGATCCCAAAAGGACCCTGAAATCTGAGTCTGAAACACCACATTTTCACATTTATTGTCATTAGTTACAAATCAATATCATGTTATGGGGAACTATGTAATGAAACTGACACATCGTATATTGTCCACAAATGCCCCATTGATCTGTCGACTGAATGCACAAAATCCTACAGTGAATTCACAACTGCGATGTTTTCTATTCTCGCTGTTTTTGTGTATAATACCTCGAAACTCGTCTCTGGTGAAATTTGTTTACCTCTTATATTTGATTCAGTAATGCAAACGTTTGTACTTATCTTAGTATAGAGCTCATATTCTCCTCTATTTATCTATAGTGGTACTCAGTGACGAGCTACTGTACTGAACATAGTATTTATTAAAACACCGTGGTGATATCTGGATATTTACATTTGAACTACCAGTGAATCACAGAGTATCACTGGCAGTGATACTCACATATTAATTCTTAGAAGCAGAAGGCAGCAAGACTCAGTATACTCAGTATACTCAGTATACGGCACTCATCATTCTTTGCGCAGAACTCGGTAGATATCACACTGGGCAACATTCACCTCACATGATAAAATCAACACAGGTATTTGTCATTCCAATAATCATACTCCATAATAAACCAAGTATTTCTCAGTATTCCACTTTAGATAATTCCTTGGATTCTCTCTTCAGTTCAAAGTTACAGCTGTACTCGTTATACAGTAGAACATTCCAGAGACTCGATACTCCCCGCCCTTGCCAGTTGCACATCATGCAGACGAGCCGGAAACTGCATGGACGTTTTTATACGTACAGTATAGCGCGGTGCCACCGCCGGTGGATCTCATGATTGCAACGCAGCTTCTTCCCAATACAGTATGCGTGCAGGGAAGAAGCCATCAAAGTTTGATGGCTTCCAGTTCGCGCACGAAAACGTCCACCGCCCTGTTGTTGCGCTGGCTCTGGTTAACTCACTTGGAATGGATTCAGACAATTCTGGTTTAACCAGAATCAGAGCAAATCAAGTTGACGGCAGAGATCAACCCGTGAAGAACGCTAAAGGATTTTCTAGCCGAGGATCTTGGCTAGAAAGTCCTTGGGGATGCCAGGCACTGTTGTACATACAGTGTACTTACAGTGTTGTGTGTCGCATTCAGTTCCATTCCGGCGACAATTCCCCTCGTATCTTCCAATGGAGGTTCCAATGGGACTCATTGGGAGAGGCCTAGCTGTGGAACGAGCGAGAAGAAGGATCTTCTCCGTGTTTGGTACTCTATGTCCACGGTGACTTCGGCACAATGCTGATCGAAAGTACGGGGCCATTTGTGACACACTTCGTGCCGCCAATGTAGCATTGGTAGTACTTTCACAATAATACAGTACTGTAGTACAGTACAGACCGGTCCTGGTTTGACAACCTACACGGAGCAGCAATGTATGCAGCGACTGCCATTCTTGGGAGTCGCTGCATACACTGCTGCTGAGGAGAATCTCATCCGCCAGAGGATACAGTACAGTGTAGCAGAGGCAGCATGCGCATTTGACGCTGAGATAGATAGGGACGTGTACGTACAGTATGTACCTTGTACATAGGGGACACCAACGTAGACGTGGCGGCAAGTGACTAGAGTACAGTACAATACCGGTATGAATGAACTCACTCACGTCTGTCTCTCTCTTGATGAAACAAACCGGGCTGCCGAGATATTATATGTACAGTTCGTAGCAACCTGATATATTGATCT
Organism: Pythium phragmiticola; assembly: GCA_023335935.1. Classification (NCBI taxonomy): domain Eukaryota; phylum Oomycota; class Peronosporomycetes; order Pythiales; family Pythiaceae; genus Pythium; species Pythium phragmiticola. Next base: position 13,509 of record JAADWA010000282.1, on the reverse strand, counting down.
TAACATTTTATATTCTTTGGAATCCAAATTCACAGTCAACAGACTGTTATTTGATACTTGTATATATCGGATGTAAGAGGTAAAAAGAAGTGACCAGGTGCTTAGAGGCTCTACATACTGTACTGTACAGTAGTCAAGCCGGGATACGGACATTTAGTGTCGTGATCTGCAAATGGAGCGAAGGCTGTGTTACTGTATTACAGGCGTTTGATTCCATGGGGATGCGAGCCCAAGGCAAACACCGAAGACTTCTCCATTGAGAATGGATCAGGCTTACTGAGGGTGACAACCCGACACGCGCTTCACTGTTTCGGACAAAGTTGTGAGACCCACAAGATCATGCCGAGCCGAATCCAATAAAACCTGTCGCTCAAGTGGCCGCCCCCTCGTTCTCCTCAGCGTCAGATATGGTCTTTCTGATCCGTACCAGCGAAGCAGAGTTTGTGGTGAGAAGAATGACCGAACCCGTCGGCTCCAGTCGGACTGGCGCCGACGAGTCGGTCATTCACCACAAACACCGCGGTGACGGGTCCACTCAAATGGATCAGGCATTCAGCTTAAGTACAGTGTACTATACTTTTGATCACTCTGCTGGTGTTGTCGCTGAGTATGTAGTTGGCATGGACAGGAATACAGTGTACAGATGTTCTCACATGTAAGGAAAGAGTGAGATTTAATGCCCGCCCTGTCTGACAAGACACTTTCCTGCTACTTTTGACTGAATTTCCCTCACCGCTACCTTTATATTCTGTCAGACGAGGATATTTGGAATTGTATACCCCTTTCCTTACACATGAGAATATCTGTACGAAGCTTCCCAAGATTCCGGACCTTCTGCCACATGAGGAGATCTTTTGCCCTTCCCACGGTGTTCGACATCGGCGCTTCTGTGCGTGGTTGGACATGGTGCTTTATGTACAGTACAGTTGTACTGAACTGAAGATCGCACAAAACTTGACAAGGGCAGAACAGGCTAGACTCCAGCCTGTTCTGCCTAGAGGGATCATGTTGGACTTGACGCGAAAAAAATGTGGCCTCAGCAGCTCGCTGGCTTGAAATCGATACTGGGCACTGTGCAGCCTGGAAGCTGTAGTGAACATTGTATCGAAATCAAGCCGGCGAGATCTTCTGAGGCGAATACGACGGTACAGTAGTGATCTCGCAGCATTGCCCGTATATGGGAATGACCAATGTTGAGTCAAGCAGCGACAAGAAGACCGTCGCCGGCGACAACGAAACGTCGCAGGATCCCGAGACATGCTCTTGGCAGTCCAAAACTGTTCTTGTGGTGTCCTGCAGGGACAACGGGGAATTGCCCATGTCCATTGATTCTGTCGGTCCATCCGCCTCCGTTCTTCGGTGATTTGCCGTCAGGCATGTGAGTGGTGGGGCATACTAGGGTACACTTAGTCGCTTATGACCACTTCTCTTTACCATTCCCTCTTTGCTTCAAACAATATGGTACTCGATCTGTTGTCAGCATTCCACAGAAGATTAGTACCCGGTAGTCCAGCTATCCCAAGATAATGCGAGCACCTGGTACGCACCTCGTTCGACTCTTTGTGGCTCGTGAGCTTTGGAATCTGGAACGTCCGCAAGAACCAACGCTGGCCAACCGCACTCATGCTCAGCTGCTTGTGGTGGAGGTACGAGATCTCGTACCAGATCAAATGCTGGCACGGGAGTTGGTACACTTCGTAGAACTCACAATCGCAGCCGCTACAGTCTCGTCGCATCACGTGCTTTTGCTTCTTGGCCTTGTCGACGTACACGACCGTGCCTTCCGCCGCGAGTGGGTCTTCGACTAGCGACTGCTCTGGCGAGATCACATTCCCGTACTCATCGACTGTGCCTAGCCCTGTGTGGGTCATCCGCATGACAGCGGCACGTCCCTTCACAATGGAAACACTTCCCCCGACGCCTGTGTTGGCCGTAACGAGCTGTGTGCTCACGAGCCCGACACCAAAGCTGCTCATGCAATTCACGAGAAAGTGCAGCACGGATCCGGCGCTGAACTCCGTTACGGGCTTGGTCATCTCCAGCATGAGCATCTTGGACGTCCACTCTTCTTCAATGAACTTCATCATCGTGATCACTTCCGACATGCACTTGGCAATCGAGTGGGTCGGATCGATGGGCCCGAGCGTGGGCGATCCACAGGGCGAGGCTGCTGCGAGCACACCCATTCCATGCGTCACGCTTGGATTCCCAGCCATTGTCGGCAGTACGACACCCATAGAAGCCGCTGCCGCAAGCGCCGTACCCCCGACTTGGCCGGACCGCTCAAAAATGTTCTTGAGCGGAAGCCAAAAGGCCTCGAAACCCTTTGTGAAAAACAACGAGAATTCGAGCGACCGCAAGCGCCAGTACGAGACCCACAGACGGCGATACGGTCCCCAATGGTGCACGAGATGGACCATGAGCGGATGGTCTCGTCGATTGTCAAGGAGTTCCAGCACGTGGGCTTTGACGTCTTGATAGTATCGCTCGCTGTGGGCAAACACCAATTCCTTGAGTAGTTCGCTTACGTGCTCTTGCGTCTCGATTGAGGGAATGTCGAACTCCGGCTGCGACACGATCTGCGAAAAGTACTTGATGACATGGAACTGGCACAGCAGCACGCGCATGGTCGGAAACTCTTCGCGAAAGACGTCGACAACCATGGGCAACAGCGTGTCCATGACGATGAGCTTGAGATCGGTCCATCGCGGATGTGTGCGCTTAAAGTCTTGACAGATGCGATGAAGCAGCCGCGTCGTGACGGGGTGGATGATCTGCGCCAGGAAAATCGGCTTGCTGTTGCCGAGTGCGTCCATGGCCATGAACCCATAGAGCTGGTTGCCGTCCATCTCGGCCGAGTCGTGGGTGCAGTTGGCAATGTCCAGCAGACAGAGTTCTGGGAAGACTTGGTAGTGTTCTTTCATGGCCTTGCTCGCGAGGCAAATGGCTTCGTTCGAGCCATCGTCGGCCGACAAGATGCTCACGTGGTTCTCCACGTCAGCATCGACAAACTGCTGGAGCACGTGCTCGACGCGCGGCGTTGTCGCCACGGGCGGGTACGCGTGGGGGTGGGCGTGCGCGGCAGCCACGGCGGGTGCCAGTGGCGCAGCAGCTTCGGCCGTCGCGACCGTTGCGACTACAGACGTGAGCGGTGCCGCACTCGCACTGGTGACTGGTGGAGCTAAAGGGAGGGGAAGCAGTGGCGCCTGTGACAGCGGCGGTGGTGGTGGTGGTGGCAGCGCGAGCGGCGGCGGCGGCGGCATCGGCACTTGCTCGTGGATCGTCACGTGGTTCTTGATGGCATCGTCCTTTTTGCGGAGCTTGGCGTATAGGTTGTGCATGTCCTTCATCGTGCACACGCGGCCCGAGAGCGTTTCAATGTGCTCCTTCGCGGCGCGCTTGTTGGAGCCGACGCGCCGCATGAGATCGGCCTCGTGGGTCAAGTACGGGTGCTCGAGGATCGCGGCGCGGTTCTGCGAATAGTTGCGCCACTGGTCGGCATTCACTGGGTGGTTGTTGTGCTCCACGTGCTGGTTCACAATCTTGATACAGAGCACTTCCTTGCCGTTCATGTACTCGCACACGACCGCGGCCGTGAACTTGGCCTGGCAGCTCGTGAACCGCACTTTTTGGCGCGGTCGGGCGCCGCTGGACCGCGAGATACGCTTGTAGCCGTGGGTGCACACGTACACCTTGCGGTCAAACTCCCATGTCTGCGGCACTTGGAGTTTGCGACGCTTGTTGGCGACCTCAACCTTGACCGTGTTGCGGCACACGTACATGGTGTGGGTCTTTTCGCAGTGAGCCTTGCGCGCGAGATCAAAGGCCTCCCAGGACGGGAAAATGCCTTCAAAGCACACGACGTCGCGTTGGCGAACACGCAGCGGACTGGTCGGACTGGTGGCCATGTTGGCTTTCGTTGTTTTCTCTCTCTTGGTGGGGAGGGAAACGAAGTGGGAGTTTGTTGGAAGAATGCGAGGGGGATCGCCAACTCGCCAATGAACACGGAATCTTGGGTGGCGTATGGCGTGTGGTGTGTGTGTGGTGAAAGTTGGAAAACTTGGGCACAGCTGGGGAGCCGCTCTTGGGTTCTCTCGTGCTGGGCCGCGTGGGCGCAGGTCTTTTCGTTTGAACGTGTGCTGACCAGCACGAGATGTTTTCTCTTCTCGACGAAGAGCCGGGCGATCCAACAATGGGAAGACCAAGCGTTTCGATTCGTTGGAAATGCTATTGGACCAGCACGTCAGTTCAAAGACTGGGATTCAATGGCCTGCGATTGGCTGGTTTTGTTGATTGAAGGTGGGGAAGCTGTTGGGCGGTTATTTTGACCAATCCATGGTCCCAAAGAATGGTGGTAAAGGGCAGGAAACGGGGAGAACTGGGGGGCGGCATTATATGGAACAAACGACGCAACAGCGGATACGGCGCGCGGCATGGGAGACCGCGCCGACGCCCACAATTCGCCACGTGTAGGGGAACAGTATGTATCACTTGTTCATGGCGAAGGATTGGGGCGATGGAAGCAAGAACGGCTCGCGTACCACCACGCGTACTTTGCGCTGCTGGACAAAGCGTTTTCACGGTGGAAACACGCCACGCTCGTGAGGCGACGGAGGCGACAGGTATGCGCTATGCGTGCCACCCATGGTTACGTTGGCATCTTTTCTGAGCTGGTTTGTAACTCCCCTGAATAAGTGCGTGGTCGCGGCCTGTCGTGTGGGCGCCAAGTTCTTCCAGCGCTTGTACTGGAACCAGTGGATTGCGATGGTTGCGTGTCGGCGAGCCGCCCGAGAAGCGGCGAGTCGAGTACTGTCTGCGCTGTCCATCAAGGTGTGTATTTGGATTGTGATCAGTGTCCGCATTGGTGAAGAAGGAGGTAACGAATCGTTTGCTGGTGTTAGATTCGACTCCAGGCGGCGTGGACCACGTGGAAGGAAGCCACTGCAGCGTCTCGACCGATCAGACATGCGGCGCTGCCGCTCATCGATCGAATGGCTACGGAGCGACGGCTTCAAGCCCGCGGAGTGCGGGTGCAGAAGAGATCCACCCATTCTGCCACAGTCCGGACAACGCCCAAGCTGGCCAAAGCCGACCAGCGATTCCTAGTACGAGCCAAGCGCATCGACTCGCTCAAGAAGGTCACCGTGTACTTCACCCAGCGCCACTACTTTCAGGTGTGTCTATTAGAACACCGTATTGGCAGGCGTGGACGCAAAGGCAACTAATGGAGTGTGTGTTGCCTTCTAGTTGTGGCAAGCAGCCGCTCGAGCCGTCGCCCAGACCATCTCGCGGCAGCTTGGCGACCAAGCCGATGCCTTCCGCCTTGGTTCTGCGTGGCGCCGATGGCATCGCGGGTTTCAAGCACGCTCTGCGCACCGCACGGCGTCTCGCCAGGCCGTGTTCTTCCTGTATTACCACCTGACCAAGTCGTCGTTGGCCAAGCTGCGACGATTCGCCGACCGAGAGCGGCGTGAACGTGGAGTCTCCATTGTTGTATCGAACCGGGTTCGACGTCGGAGACTGAGTTCGGCCTTTACTATGTGGCGCCAGCGAATTGATGCCAAGCTCGTGTTTGCGGAATGGCGAGAAGTTGTCCGTAATGCATCGCGTCACCATTCCAACCCGCAGCTCCGCGTCATATACGACATTGTCCGCGGACTCGGCAGCCGTCGGCTTCTCCACCAGTGCTTTTCCACGTGGCTCGACCAATCCACTCGTAGAAAACGATGTCGAGGCTTGGCACACGTCCTGGACGGACCCGTTGCCAAGATTTCCATGTTGCCAGCGTTCCGCCTGTGGCAGCGGCAAACCGTCACAGAGAAGCAGCTTCAAGGTCAGTTGCAAGCTCGTGCTCGCGATCGACTACGACTCGTGTGGTTCGTGTGGACGCGGTTTGTAAAGGAGAAAGAGACTCGCGAGCGGCAGCGGCGGACTGCGACACGGTTCTGGTACTACCGTTCGCTTCGAAAGGGGTTTTCTGCCTTCCAGGCACTGCATGTTCGTTGGGAGGAGATCAACGCCACGGTGGACGCGGTGGTGCGAGCAAACGTCATGGGTCGCAAGCGAGAGAGATTCCAACGATGGGTGGCGTGGTGTGCTCGACGACGGCAAAACCAAGAGGCAGCATTTGTTGCTCACCACCACCATGGCCATGCGACATTGGAACGCACCTTCCGCGTACTGAAGCAGCTTCGACAAGAAGCCCAACGTCGAGAGCTCATTGCGATCGCTCACGCCCAGACAATCACACGAAGGAAGCTGCAGGACGCATTCGACACGTGGAGATGTCACCACACCCAAGAACGAAGACGCACTCGTGAACTGATGCAAATTCTCTCGTCTCATATCCACGCCCGTGAACTCTGTACCAAGCGACTCGTGTTCGACGCGCTCGACGAGCATGCCAAGGTGAAGCAATCCCGCAGGCTCGTGAACGCCCACGCACGTGGCCACTTTCAGTCGCAGCTTCTCCGCAGAGCATTTGCCACCTGGGTGTCGTCGGTCGCACAGCTCAAGTGGGACCACATTTTCACGCAGCGCGCATGCCACTTCTATCACCAGAACTTGGCGGGTAAATGCTTTCGACAGTGGAAGACGAACGTGGCGGCGGTCCGGCAGTATAGGGAAAACACTCGTGTGGCGCTCCACCACTGGAAGCGAGTCCGCGAACGAGTCGCTTTCGATGGCTGGAAGAGATACGTGGCGAACAGAAGACGGCAGCGCGAGCGCATGCACCAAGCCCTTGAGTTTCGCCATCGAGCCCATATTCGCGACGGCCTTAGCCACTGGATGGCCGGTGCCGCGCAACTCCAGCAGCAACGAGGTCGTCGAACCGTCGAGATGCAAGCGACCCACACAGAACGCGTGTGGCGCAAGGTGCGAGCACTCGCAACCCATTGGCGGTATATCACGCAGAGAAACAAACGGCGGGCAAGAGAAGAACTCCTTGAACCATGTGGACGCGGACGTGTCGCGGCTGACGAGATAAGCCGAGGGGGACGCCGCGATACACGAATGCAAGTTGACCAGCACCACCGAGATAGAGCGTTGCTGGCTGCAAGCGTCATCCACCATGACACGCGCGGATCCGACCTCTCCGAGTTTGTACTGTTGCCGAGGAAAAGGCCTCGTCCGCGAAAGCCGATTGAGCTGATCCTAGAGACAGATGTCTACGTAGGAGGCCTCATCGAAGGAGTGGAGAACCAAACCGGCTACGACCGTTATCGTACGGTGGAGACTGTGAATCGTCAGTACGGCTTCCGTTTTCCGCTCGCTCCCACCACGATTTCGGACGAGAGGAGCTTTTCACATAGACCAGCTCAAGACGGCCACGGCAGTATCAACCCTGATCGCTTTTTGTGTGCTGAACCTGCGGCTCCAGTCGCTGGAACTGTCGTCGAGGCAGGCGAATCCACGATCGACGAGCTAGAGCAACGCCTTCTCCATTGGCAAACACACCGTGAGCGGCTCAAGCAGTTGCGACAATCGCTTGTTGACTTTCGACAGCTTCTTCACCAGGCGGCAACGGAAGGGTATATAGTATCCAGCGTTGTGGACTCTACCTATCATGGGTGTCTGACAAATTGTCTGTATTATTTGCAGGAATCTCACACCACACGAACTCGAGTTCATGCGGTCACGCGTGCGTACTATGGAGCAGCAAGAAGCCGCTTCGCGACGTCGCTGGTACGAGTCGCGCCCCGAGATCCTCTCGCTCGCACAGCGTATCAAACATCTTCGTGGTGCCATGACCGCCTCGGCTTGAATGGCACGGGAAGCATCTCATCATAGCTTTGGACAATCCTGGTGCTCTGCTCCAAGGCGTTCTCAAAGTCGGCGTCTTCGAGTCCGTACTGCTTGTACCAGTGCGTGTACGCGCGCGCCTCGAACTGCCGTCGCCCACGGTCGATAAAGTGGTTGATACTCGGGGTCGCGTGGCCGTTGTTGAGTGTGACGGTCACGGACGCCCTGCCGTTGCACGACTGGAACGGCGCGAAGAGCGAGTGCTGGATAGGGACGCGAGCGTCGGGGTGGTGGTGTGGAAGATCAGACTCCAAGGCCTTTATGAAGAAATCAGTGCCGCTCACTTTGTGTGGCCCAAGAGAAGCGACACGGACGACGGCGCTGGTCGTGATCGCTCGGCACCCACTCGCTGATCGAGGGAACGCTTGCATCGTCTGGTGCAGGAGCTTGGACATGGACATTTTGACGTCGTCTCCGCCATTGGGCGACGTCGTTGGCACCGCGTGGAAAAGAGGATGATCGCTTCCAACACCGACTTTCTTCGAGTTGACATTGCGTGAGACACCAGTCCGCGTGTCCAAGAATTTAGCGGTTGACACTGGACAGCAGTCGTGCACAAGCTTCGCCATATCAAACGGCTGAGCGACAAGCCCTCGCTCGCCGTGGTTCCTCACCATCGGGAAGACCAGCCCGGCAACGTCGGTCGCCACCAGCGCATTCATCTCTCGCAGCGAGACCTTTGGCGTGCTGCCGTCCGTATCTCTCGCTGCCATGAGCGATTTCCAGTACCGCGCCGTTCTCATGAGCTCGTCATTGTCCTTGTAGACCACCCAGTCGGTGTGCTCTTGGAGATGCTGCAGCGTGAAGAGCGCGTTGAAGTTCTGCAGCGGCGTGTCGCCGCTAGCTAACGACGGCGCGACCGAGATGGCGCCAAGGTAGCTCTGGGGGTAAGTGTCTCGAATGGTCTCGAGCAGGCGGCAGCCGAGCCCTGCGCCCGTGCCGCCACCCAGCGAATGCATGAACATCGTGCCGCGGTAACCATCGACTGCCTCGATCTCATGCCGGAGTGACTCCATCACGAGCTCGACGAGCTCGCGCTTGTTCTCCATTGTCGGAAAACGCAGTTTGTGCTTGGCTGTCCGTGTCGTAGCGACACCAACGAGCGAGGCAGCGTCACTCTTGGACGGCAGGACGTTGCGCTGGTGGGTTTGCAGGTTGTAGCCCATGGCCCAGTTGTTGCCGCGGCCCGATTGCTCGTAGTGGATGTGAGCCGGCTCGAGCCGCCAAGCTGCTGGACCGTATTGATTTCTCAACACGGAGCGGATCACTTTGGGCTCCGTGTCGACGAGAATGCAGCGCGCGCGGCGTGACGTGCGGTGGAACAGGCAGTCGGCGTACAGCATGGGCAGCGGCGGCGTTCCAGTGCGAGCGGGCTTGAGGACGCCACCGCCTTTCTTCGTCAGAGGTGGCGCTATTGGTGTATGAGCGGTGGTGTCGATGGCGTCGGCGGCGAGCCGCCAGAACGCGTCGCCGAGCTGGTTCCCGCATTGCCCGACATGGATGACGACGCTCATTGAGAATGAGAAGGAGAGACTTTCGGGAGGGAGTCAGCGGCTGCCCCCCGGGGGTACTATTAGCTTCGTATCAATTGGAGAACGAGGCAAAGCGTGCGATACGTGCCTCTTCCTGGAGAACATGCTGGACCCGCTTGACGCCGAATCTTCGGGAAGGAGTCGTGAAGCGATCTTGTCATTTGCCCCACACCGAGCGATCACTGTCTTTGTCGATTGGAACCTTCGCCACGTCCATGGGGAAATAATGCTGTTCTCGCTCCGTCCTTCGTTTGTCCAAGAGATCCGTTCGGACGGCTTAGAAGAGAGCTCACGCTCCATGGACGGTTCGAAAGTGGCGGGCATTCTGTGGGACTGGCTGGGAAGAATGCCACTGCAGCAGAGTGCACAAAATCGAGGTGTGCTTGGTAGTCTGCGCTTGGTCCCTCGACGGGCAGGACCACGACAAATCATAGGGTCAAATGGACGTGTCCTATAACCGATCTGAGAAGTGATCACAGGCGGGTATACTGTGGAGTTGTCGGCGGACTGCTAAGTTCGAGTGTAAGACGTGCGTACCACGGGTGTACTTAGCCAAAGCGCGGGGCAGGTTTGGAGCGATGCCCACAATAGGCGAACCCGATTCTGGAGCTGCTCACCGGCTACTGACCGCCGCGCAACGATAAGCTGACTACGCGGCAGTGAAACAAGACATCCAACAGAACAAGTGCGCGTTGAGCGGCTTCAGTCTCTGCCCGAAGGATTCTAACCAACAATTACAACACACTAGATGGTCAAACCAATGGGCCACGGACCTCCACGCCGGCGTAGACATTACTCGTTCTAGGAACTGGAGGCGCACAGACACCATCGACAGGTACTTACTGTCGGACGATAGAAAACGGCACAGGCGTCATATCTTGCTGTAGTACATGGTTTAATCTTTGTTAAGTCAAGCGTCTGAGGAGCTTCGTTGAGTTCTAGCAGGATCTGATTCCGTTCGACGTCAATCGCTTGAACGCGACGGGTGCTACAAGGCGTTTTACTGGTAAGAGATTTAGCGAACCCAACTCGCGTGGTGGCGACGCCATTCTTAAGGCCCTCTCATAGTGAGGCACACATCCATGAGGCAGATTAAATTAGATCCTAGATCCTACCGCTTCGTACGTCACTCTTCTCATTATGTTTGTACATCCCTTCACATCTGGCGCGACGCCAATAAGCCATGCATCATTGCATTCCAGCGAGCGTCGCCTCAAGTGGTCGATATGAGCTAGCCATACGTGACATATGCGATCCATCTAATTGTCACCGCAAGCTGTGCGGAACTGAGCGTTCCAGGCGCTCACTGAGGAGTGCTTGCCGCCGGCGTTGCATGGCGTGCCGTCGATGCGATGGGCGTAAACGCACATATCCTGACAGCTGAGGTTGCCGATCAACCGTTTCTAGACAGCATAGGAGTCCACTTAGCAATTTCATTGGTCTCGTCTTTGTGAGAGGTCAACTTTGGGAAGCACGCACCGCGATGACGCAGCAGTGCGAACCGTCCTGGTAGAGACACTGGCAGTACAGGGCAGCCTGGCCGTGAAGGCGTTGGTGAACAGCAGGGTAACGATAGGCAGAATACGGGCCATGATGATGGTGGTGGTGGTGGGTGGGGCTGGCAAAGCGTGAGGGTAATCGGCTGACGGTTTTGAAATGACAGTCCCTCTGGATCATGAAACTCGAGTCGTTGGCGGCTAGTCAGTTCGTACTGTACGGTACCTGCATCGCTGGCGGTGATGCAGCGCCCGCCTTAGAGCGACCGGCTCAGTAGTGAACTCAATTCGATCCAAGGCCCATCACTCTACCAGTTGTCGTCTAACGGTGAAGACCTGTCTCAAGCACTTGAATCGATTGAGAAATCGAGTTGTTTGTGGATGGTCCACCCCGGTATTCCAAAATCGCAACTGGGACGTTCCTATGCATGTTAAAACCAACACTAGTAGCCGATGGGCCGTGACTACGTGTATTGCAAATTCGAGAGTTGCTAAAGATCCCACCCCTAACTCAGTTCAATCCGACCCGTACGTACAGTATTTGGTTCTGAGTGTTCAGCCACGAAAAACCTCGGTGAGTCTCTAGGGATCGCTTACAGAGATTGTTAGCACTCATATCTGCAGTAAATTGGCGTCATGACAAAGACCACATCAGCAATATCGAACACAACACAAGTTATGCTCCAATAACAATGATGGTCGCAGTTAGGGGTGGGATCTTTAGTGGCTCCCTGTGAATTCTCCTCAAACTTGCATTTGGCGCACGATCAAAGGCATGTGTTAGCCACCACACATTCTTTTTTTGGCGTTTCCATGTACACCTACTGTATTCGCTGTGGTGGTCAATCGCTGACTTGATGACTGCGAATCCCATCTTGGAACCACAACTTATGATTGCTATACATGTACCGCAACTGGGACTTTCCTATCCATGTTGAAACCACGATGTAACGCAATATACTCCATTACGAAAAAAAAAAGTTGAAACCAATATTCTGGGGCGAGTTCGATCATCAACGAGCGCCTTCGATACGTTGCTGCAAGACCAAAGAACTCCGCATGTTGAACTAGACCAGACGCTACCGAGTGCCAGCACTTCACTACGAGACTGTCCGAGATTGGAGGCACTCAGCAGCTGAGTGCACACGTAGTGGTTGATGTGAGCTACGTCACATCAACCACTATGTGTACACTGTATCTCACCCACCTGTGAATAATATGCAGGCTGCGAGCTAGATGGGTCTCAGTGAGTCTCTCACCGAGTCTAGTGATGAGATAGACTTCGACGACATCTGTGTGTACGAGAGGGCATCACTCCTGCACGATCATTGGCCCCACGTTGGGAAACGTGTAGTCATACTGACACTGTTAGTGGTGCAACGTGTCCATCTGTTCGCTTTATGAACTAATGTGCTGCGTGAGTAACCTGTCCATCTCCCTATTATGCACCTTTTATACAACGCTGATGGGTGTATTTCCAGCAACCAGAGGGACATGAAAGGTACAGAACTGGGAGACGGACAGTACATATTGGAGTAGCGTGGCGAAGACCTACAGTGCAAGAATGTGGACCTCGGTCTTGCCGCTGCGAAGCAGGAGTTAGAACGATTAGGGCCGTCCTTTTTCTTTCTCGGATCGATACTGTATAGTATTGTCTGCCAAGCATCTGACGAGGTTCTGGAGCAGCGCGAGGTACGGGTGTGCTACACTGGAAGCATTTGCCTGTATCTTCATTGAGCATACTCATGCCGTACCTCGGGAGCACAGAGCAGTTTGTCTCCCTGCTCTCAGGTGCCATGAATTTCGGTCAGTCTGAACACATTCTCAGATAGAGTGCCTGGCTCAGTCACGGTGTGCACCTCCCCAGCTCTTTGCATGCCACGTCGTTGTATTGCAGCGATCTGTTCTGCACCAAGGGGACGGTCTTGGTTCAAAACACATCACTGCCATGGCACTTAAACTAACCCGGTACCATCCCGATTTCGGCTTGAAGTGAATGGGGCGAGTTTCGTGGGGTTCTACTAGTACAAAGAAGACGAGAAGGTCATTCTACAAGGACACGACCGGAAATCTATGTAAGAAACAAAGGTGGAGAGCCTACCAATCATTTGCTCGCACTCAACGAGGTTACTCCTGATTCACTGAGAATCCCGACTGTAGCGCTCACGTTGGTGTTGCAGGTTTTGAGCATTATGTGGGTGGCCACCAAAGGCATTCGTTTGTCACCACCATATCTTTTTGGGGGCGTTTCTATGTATGTGGCGATACATCAGCAATCTTGACACATCTTTTCAATCTTTTGATGACTGCGAATCCCATTTTGGGCTCACAACGTGTGATTGCAATACCGCAACTGGGACGTTCCCATGCATGTTAATAGCAACACTCTGGGGTGAGTTCGGTCAGGAGATGGGCGGTCACAATCATTGGATTGAATGCTGAGCCGGTCAGTCTGGGGCGGGCGCTGCTCAACGTTCTTGAGGCAAGTTCCTACTTGACTGTCGGCGACAGCTTTAGTTTCTTGCTCCGGAGGGACTGTCATTTCAAAACCGACAGCCGACTACTCACTCACCTTCTCAACTCAACCCTACTCTACTCAACTCTACTCAACTCAAACCAACTCAACACTACCAGCATCATCATGGCCCGCATTCTGTCCGTCGTTACTCTCCTCGTCG
>JAADWA010000281.1:0-34348 GCA_023335935.1 Pythium phragmiticola | reverse complement strand
ATGAAGAGACGAAACAAGACGCTGAACAAAGCGACCGAAGCTTTGCTCGAGCTGTCTCCCACCCATTCCACAAATGCCGTACTAGTACTGTAACTCTCCCTCACCGCATGTGTAATACTACTATCCATTGTGCCTCCCACAACTCGGCTTTTGTTGATCCATTGTCCATTCCCTTTTCTTGCCCACTGACACGCTTTCGTCCGGCTATTCGTTATGCGGATGGTCGTCGTCGCGTGGGTCGTGGTCGTCCAGCACAATGTTGTTGGCTCCGGCAATGTCGTTGAGGACATGCTCGGCCACAGGCACGGGTCGCGCTTCAAAGAGAAACGTGCTGCGATAGACCGATCGTACCGGTATTAGTGCAAGAATAAACAGTGGGAAGGAAAGAAGGAACAAAGCAAACCACGTACAGAAGTCGAGGGGTCGCCAGCGGCCGCTCCGTCTTCCATCCTCGAATGCGCGCGATCGTTGGGTACACGTCTACGTACGCGAATAAAATTACCCAGGAGCTCAAGTGAGACACTGAGGGAGGAGCGGGATCCGTGGGCTCCATTTTTCGTACCTTCGAGAAAGTAGTACATGTGGCCGACAATGATCCCAATTATATCGGTCGTCGCGCTGTTGCCGAGTAGCAGCGAGAAGGAGAAGAGCACCCAAGGCAGGTACGGCGCCGTGAAGGGGAAGAGCCCGAGAAAGCTCATGCGCACGTGTTCGTTGCGCCGGCCCCAGAGGTAGACCATCATGAACGTTAGCGACGACCCGAGAAAGTGAATGTTGATGAACGGCGCGACGAGCTGCGTGCCATAAAGTACAATACGTAAGGCCGGGTTTTGGTAGACAGCGACCCAACAGGGACGACGTACGATCATGACAAACGCGCCGAGCAGCAGCATGTACAGGAAATCAGCCGTGCGTCCCCGAAACGATCCTTCTTCCAGGAGCTGACAATACCGGACGCTAGACAGATTATACGGTTGAGAGTCCGCGTCTACCAAACTCGCAAGGAGAGAGAGCAGTCGACGCACACAAAGTACATGTGGAAGAGAAAGTCGAGGCTGAAGAGACCGAAGAACAGGAAGTTGGTCACCAGGCGCCATACCTATCGCGCATCCAGAGAGATGAGTATTCGTTGAGAGACACCACCAGCTCATAGCCGTGGGTAGACCATCACCTGTCCTTTGAAGAAGATGAGATTGAAGTTGAAGTAGAGCGAGAACGGCGACACGAGGTCCAGCGCGCACGCTGTTGTTGTGAGGATCGCGCCAGTCAAGTAGAGCCGCGAGATCACGGGGATTTCCCAGTACCACTCGAGCGGATCGTTCATTTTGGCTTGACGGCGACGGCTGCTGGGTCGCTTTCTCGGCTGTCTCTGACTTAAATTCCACCGGAAAAGCGCAGTGTGGGTTGGCTTGTCACCGCACTTCTCCCCAGTGATGTAAGCTGTCGCTTCCGTCTCGCTTGGCGTCGTCTATTCCCCGCGTCGGTGTCGTTGCCGCGTCCGCTCCGGATGATGTTGCCACGTATTGCAATCAAAGCTGGAGCTTCTCGAAATATCAATTTATACAGTATGCGTGAATCATCCGATCTGGCCAAATATACTGTTTCATAGCTTCCTACTTCTACTATACTAAGTACGAACAATCACTCTTGACGTTGAACTTTTCCCAAAGTGGGGGTAAAGGAAACGGCAGCATGAGCCGCGTGGTGCCGTACCGCGCGAAGGCACCCGCAGTCGTGCGGCAGCGCATGGATGAGACGCTCGCGACGACTATGTATTTGGTGCAGACGACCGGGCCGACGTCCTTCGTGGTGCAGGAACAGAACTGCGACAGGAAACACAAGGTGCTCATCGGTCCGCTGCAAACGTGCTCGTGTGGCGATGCCGAGGTCTGCATCCACATTCTCTTTGTCATGCTCAAGGTGGTATTGACCAGTTAGCAAACGGATAGGAAACTACGTTATCCATGTGCGATCTGACAAAACACGCTGCATTGCCAGGTTCTGCGCGTGCCGGCGACGAACCCGATTGTGTGGCAAAAGTCTTTGATCGACTTGGAGGTACGGATCGAAGAGCTGTCGGAGATGTGATGCAGCTGAATACTGATGGAAACAGTTTGTGGAATAGGTGGATGCCCTTTTGCGAGGAGATTATCGAGAAAAGGCGCGCGCACTTCCCCATAAGAATATACCAGCATTCTTGAAGAAACACAAAAGCGATGCTGCGAGTGCCGAGCCACAGGCAGGCTCGGAAGAGAGTGATGCACAAAGGCACGAACTTGTGCCTGGCGAAGTTTGCGCGATTTGTCAGGAAGACATGGCCGCGGAGCAGCTACTCACATTTTGTCGGAAAGGATGTGGCAACAACTTCCACATCGAGTGCAGTACGTAGCCTGCGAGTTCTGCAATGGCAATCAGCGTCTAATGCTTACGGTTCCCTGCGGAATATTTAGTGAAAGTCTTCGGCGAGAGTCGAAAGCAGTCGAAAGAGCATCTCATTTGCCCATTGTGCCGTCATGACTGGGGCGATCTCGCCCTCACGGAACTCAAGAAAGAGATGGACATCGCAAACAAGGCCCCAAACGTCCACAAAAATGTGGGCTGCAAGAAATGCCAAACGAAACCAATCCGCAACGAACGTTATCGATGTGTGCAATGCAAGAATGTCGATCTCTGCAATCGCTGCTTCAGTACGTTGACGTTGCGTAAACCCCCGGTGCTCTCAGCTGATGGCCTTTCACTTGTGCGTCAGATATGAATGCGCACATCAACCACAGTTTTGTTGTGAAGAAATTGGTCACCGATTCTTGGATTCCTGCGTTGCGTGCGAGTCAAGGTCGATTAAATGGTGTCGCCGCTGGCCTCGTTGACGAGCTACAGAACCGAGACCTGACGGCCAATGACTTCGATTTGCTCCTTCAACTTGACCAACGGGATAAAGTTCCGATCCAGGATTTTCTGCTGTCCGTTCTCGGCGGCCAAAAAGTATTGGCGACCAATGCGAAATCGTTTGGTGAGCCAGGAGGGGTGTGCTCAGAGTGCCGACAAAGTCTGCGCATCCAAGCCGACGTCCGATCAATCACTTGTGGGGTACGCTATTGTTTTTGACAGTACTACACTGCCCACAATCCCCTTGCAATCGGTTTAATCGGCCACTGTTTCCAATCTTCCGATCAGCACGCATTCCACGAAAGCTGTTTGGCTCGCTCAATACTGTCGAAAGTGTACGTGTGCCCCCATCCAAGCTGCGGCCACGTTCTCTTTCCAGGCATGCATAACGTGACCACCAAGAAGAAGGCGGCTGCAGATGGTGACAAGTTGCCTCAGAAGGCCTCTTTGTCAAATGATGTCGATGTGGCACTATCAGTCATGGCTCTCCAACAGCAACCAGCCAGCCACACCCGCAGCAAAACGGCCGATGTTGATAAAACGGCATCACGTCATCAAAGACCAGCATCGCAGGCAACAGCAGCGGGACTGGGCCTCACAACTATATCAATCGGGTTGGTAACGGAGGCCGACGCGGCAAGCGGTCTGCCAGCTATCCTTCATCCACTGAAAGACAAGGCAAGAACGTCGTCAATGTTGCGGCCACAAAGAAAGGAGACACGGTCGCGGCAGCCTACGACCATTGGGGCTGAAGAAGCCGCTGATCATTTGTCAGTGGGTCAAGGAGCAGTCTACACGTACGATCGCCTAAAGCATGCTGACGATCTTCGGTCGGAGCTGAAGATGCTGGACAAAGAGCGTATGCGAAAGCAAAGGCTCCGACGAGAAGAAAGGGTTCGCCAGAACTTATCGAACAACGAAAGTGACCAGGCAGCCGTCGACACCCTTTTCCCACCTGCGGCTCGGAATGTCAGCGCTTCAGAGAAAAAAGTGCAAGTTGAGCAGATTCGGTGTCCAGCCTTGCCCAAACAACAACAGCACGTATATGAATGCACAAGTACAAGTCGTCTTCGTACTGAAGTTGACAAGCACAAGCACGGCGAAGAAAGTAGGGAGAAGCTTTTACCCGAATTGTCTATTGGTGCAATCAGGCGTGTCTAGCTCTCTCTAAGCGGTTGATTTTCTGCGCGGTGGTGGCGATGTCGAGTATGAAGAGGCACGTTTCTCGCGCGCGATCCGGAGTTCACGGCGGCTGGCAGGCGATGGTGGTTTTCCTTTTGACGAAGGCCCGTGAGCCAAGAACTGGGTTTGCAAGGATGGCCGACGGCGTTTGTGAACAACGATGGAAAGCACAATGCTCACGACCATGGCAATCGTCATCACAGTTTCCGGGTGCAGGATGGCAGCGAGTTTCAGCACAAGATCGTCCGTAACGCCAGCGATTTTATGCTCAAAACGGCATGCTGAGATACGGTTGCGAGTATCGCCGCAGTTCTCCAACAGGTTGCACAACGTGCCTTCGAGCATGTGACAAGAAAGCTGCATTGACAAGTGCGGCGTGTTGCATGAGATCTTCTGGATCATGCCGGCTTGCGCATCGATCAACGTAATCGGATCGTACTCGGGGACAACCGCAACACTGCGATGGTGAAGACTGTTGCGATCCACCTTCAGCGCCTTTCCGCCAATGTCGTGCACCAGCTTGCTATAGCTCTGCACAAACCCCGGCGGCGAAAACGTGATCGATGTTTTGCCGACGATAGAGCCAACGAGCTTGGCGATACCGCCACCCATCGAGTGGCCAGTAAGTACGACCTCTCGATCCTCGATCGATTGTACGTACTCGAGCAGCTCATGGTAGTACCAGAAGTCGTGGTGGAGCCCAAACAACGAAATCAGCTCGCTGTACAGCTCGATGAGCGTCGAAAATGTCACGTCGGGCCAGATACGGATCGTCGGGAAGATTCCGGAAAGAATCGTGAAGATGACGGGCTCGACAAACATCTTGACGTCCTCAATGAAGTCCGTGAAACGCCACACGTCGGTCCCACGCACAGAGATCACGCTCGTGTTCAATGCCGGGATGAACGCCTCAAAGAAGTCTAGCCTAGAGCCCGTCTTGGTATTGAGCGCAGGGTACCGAATTTGGATGCCGTCGAGATCGCCCGTAAACATTGTCGAGATGAAGGCCGTCACGTCTTTTGATACCGGGTCAAAGTACGCAGCTTCGGCAAAGAGTGCAAAGTCGATCAGACTCAGTCCATTCCACTTGTTGCCGCAGCTCGCATATCGTGGATATGGCACGCTCATGCTCTCGGAAGACGAGTTGGCGAGGTCGAGATGGAGTTTGACGATGGCTGTGTGGTGGATCTCGATGGAGCTGCGGTTGTGGAAGGTGACTGATGTCGCGTCCGGATACCACTTCGTGGTATGCTGGAGCACCGAGAGTACACTGAAACCAGCGATGACAGCGACGTACACGAAGAGTACAAAGCTGGCGAGATACACAATTTTCCGAGCCGTGCCGTGACCACTGGGTGCGCGCCTTGTCGCTGATGTTGTGGACCGCAGCATCTCTTGAAGCAAGACCGGCACGCGACCCATGCCGTGGAGTGAGCTCACGGCATTGGACCAACGCAGCGACATCTCGAAGAGAAAAATCGACAGCACGAAGAGGCAATGCGGTCGCTCGATCATCTTGGAGCCTAGGAAGATCGCGCTGGCAAGTGCGATGGACAGTGGCGCGCTGATCGTTAAGGTCCTGAGGCTGAGCAAGCTGACCATGCGCAACACGACGAGCGAGACCACGTAGATGGATGGCAAGAGCAGATTGATGATCGTGAGCTCCAGTTGGGCGTGGACAAAGCCCATGTCTGGATGCACACAGGCTCGCACGAAGATGACTGCTTGGCCGACGATGAACGTGAACTTCAACCGCTCAAACAATCCGATCAGTTTCTTCGGGTTGGCTTCCACGGGATGAACGCTGTACGATGTCTGCCATGTGAGCAGGAGGAACCAAATAATCCACGTCGTGAGCAACGCCATACCGAATATCTCCCACTGCACTGGTGTCAATCCACTCAGCGGCGTGATGCTGTACTTGAAGTGGCGCGCGATCCACTCCGTGAACCAGAAAAAGCCCACCACGTTCTGAACGAAGAGGAAGCCGGCGAGCAGAAATGTCGACAATGCCGACATATTGGACAGGGCACTTCTCCACCGTGGCAAGACCTCGAGACCGACCTGGACGAACTGCCAAATGGCGATCGCGGTGGCTAACCGAAGCGCGCGCTGGAAGATTGGATGTCGGTCCGTAATGAACTTGAGGTAGCTGTCTTCACAGATTGTCTTGCCCCATGTTGCCGGCCCGACGACTTGTTCCGTGGTCGTGAATTGGGCACAAGCAGTTGGCACGAGAATCAACGTGGGCAGCAGTGCAAGCATGGGAAGAGCGACGATCAAGATCACTGACTGCGGACGGCACTCATAGGCGATGATTCGGCGGATCATGGGGAAGTTTTGCGTCGACTGCCACGTGAGAATCCACATCGCACGCCCAAACGAAAGCACGATGCCGATCGCGGCCGCGTGCGTGAGCAGCACACAGAGCGCTTGCACATACGGCATCTGGAGGATTTGGATCATGTTGTCGGCGATGATCGCGCCAATATTGAAGAGAAAGCCCCAGAGAATCGCGAGCGCCTAAGGCACAAAAAACAAGTTATGAGTCGGCAAGTCCAGCACACGACAGCCAATCCGTCCGTACCTGAAGCATGACGTAGGCAAAGAAGACTGTCACAAGTTTGTTCAAGCCATCGATTTGATCAAAGACAAGGGTCGGCACGACAATAAAGACCCCGCGTAGGAGAGTCTCCCATAGCATGACTGCGTCAAAGCAGCGTCGTCGCGATCGCTGCAGCCATCGCGGCAGTCCGTCGTGGCCGTCCAGGAACGTGCTGCGCGCCATTATCCCTTTGCGTCCTGCACGCGACCGACTGTGTCTCCTTTCGGGGGTCGTGTGGCCCAGTGGCGCGTCACCCACGTGCAGTGATGGTGGACGGCGCATTGTTCTCGGCGAAGAAACCGAAGTGCGTTCGGCGTCTTTCTGGGCGGGGGCCGAATGACTCGCCATGGGCGATGCTGTGATGCCACCGTCGTTTGGCATGGACGCAGCAGATGGTGTTGACGCATCCGCTGCCTGCTGGGGGCGGCGATGCCGCAAGCTGCTGATGTCGCCGTCGTCCAGCATGGCGCTTGCTGCCTCGTTTCTTTCTCCCTCACTTTCTTGGTGGGCGGGGAATCTGTTTTTTCAAACCCAGCCATGTTGAGGCTTCGACCCGAATACAAGGCTCTACACACAAACACATTGCAAGAAACCATTGACGAAAGACGCTTATTAGTGGACCGCACGAAGTTGTGACATGGACACACTTGCCTCTTCGTGGCCAGTTACTTCAGTTATTATGGCGAAACTGGTGCGCCAATGAAACACCGCCAGCTGATGCCATGGCAAGTGCTGGCCGCAATCATGGGTCGTAATCGAGCCCCAAGAGCGGCAGCCGCAGGACGCACCACCTCAATGCTGCTGCTTTGTCATCATCAGACGCCCCACGCCATCATCATCGCGCGCCCATGGGTTTGAGAATGATCGCCGGTGTGGACCACACTGCTTAATACTCCATTCCCAACCAGCGATCATTTGACGGACACCAACCGAGGGTGATGTTGACGTATCCACACGTCCACCGCATGTCGGCGGCCTCTCGCCACATCGAAAGAGAACGCATCGTTTGCGCGCCGTGCGTGGCGATCCACACAGAAGTTTCCCAAGTGCCGCGTTTTGTTGACCGTGCCAAGGCGCTCCGCGTCGCGGAATGTCCTAAAGTGTTAGTGAGCGCCGTCGCGCCACCGCTGATCTACGTCGAAGCGCAGCCGGATGCCGTGCCGTCACAGTCACGCATCGATATCAATGCGGCGCTGCGTCTCCAGGCGGAAAGCGCATTTGGCGATGGGCGCATCGCTGCGCATCGCGTGTACCAGCTCGACTGGAGCTGTTCGGATCCGCAGTGGATCTTCCACTCGCAGGCATTTCGAGAGGCTGCGTCCAACGGACCGTTCTCGGTTCGAATCGTTGCCTTTCCTCGCCAATTACAGACCAAGATGGCGGACTTGCTAGTCGCGCATGGCATTGCGGCAAGTCCGACAAACTTTACCCACGAGTTGTTCGTGACAGCCCAGCCGTCCGTGTCAAGTCTTTTTTTCTTCGGCCTCGCTCCACGCCGTCAAGCAGTGATTGTCCAAACCAACAGCTTATTGGGGCCAACCACTCGCGCTGAGGCGCCGTGTCGAGCCTTCTTCAAGCTTCAAGAGAGTCTGTCTCATTATGTGAACCTCGCGCACGGCCAGCACGTGCTCGATGTGGGCGCGTCCCCAGGCGGCTGGACCGACTGCCTTTTGCGTCACGGCGCTCGCGTCGTTGCTGTGGACCCTGGCGAGTTGACGATTCCACTCGCGGGCCGTACGGTCGTGCACATCCCGTCGCTGCTCGAAGACGCGTTCGAGTCGCTCTCGAGAATGGAGAGATTCGCGATGGCGGTGTGTGACATCAATGTGCGTGTCCCCACCATGGCGGCGCTGATGGTGCGCGTCGCGCCGCTGCTCCTGCCCGGTGCACGCATCATATTCACGCTCAAACTGGGCAAGAAACCAACGCCGCCCGCCGTCGAAGCCGCCTACGCCCACGCCCAGCAGATCCTGTCGCTAGCGTTTGCCAATTTCCAACTCGTGTGGCTTCACGCTAACACCCAGAACGAACGCACACTGTTCGCTGTCAAGCGACCATGACAGCAAACGCGACAAGAAAAAACAAAAGAACACGGCTATACTGGAATACCAAGCATGGCGGGACGGCACCAACGTCTCCTCTTCTACTCTGCGTACATGGAGTCAATTTCGTCGGCGTACATCTTGGCGACCACGCTGCGCTTGAGCTTGAGCGTCGGTGTGAGCTCGCCGCCGGGGATGGAAAAGTCCTTCTTGAGCACCAAGAACTTCTGCACGCGCTGCGCGCGCGACGTGGACGCGTCGTTCGAGCGCTTCATGCCATCGGCAATGTACTTCTGGAATTTCTCGCAGGCAATCGCTTCCTCAACGGTCGTGGCAGTCGAGCCAATTTCCTTGCCAACCTTGAGCGCCGTCCTGTCGAGCTTGTTGGTTGGCGAGCCGTCTTCGTCCATGACGACGCGGAACGTGCACACAAACGTGAGGAACTTGCGCTTGTCGCCAATGACCATAATGTTGCTCAGCGCCTCGAGCTCGGACGCGAGCGAGTCCTCAATGAGCACGGGCGGGACGTTTTCACCGCCGGCCGTGATGATCAACTCTTTGATGCGGCCCGTGATGCGCAAGAAGCCGTCGTCGTCAAACGCGCCGACGTCGCCCGACAGCAGCCAGCCGTTCTGGAGCGTATCTTTCGTGGCGGCTTCGTTGTTCAAGTAGCCCATGAAAATGTGGCGCCCCGCGTACTGGATCTCGCCCGTGTGCGGGTTAATGCGCGTCTTGGTGCCCGGAAGCGGGTTGCCGATCGAGCCGATCTTCCACTTGCCCGGGAGGTTAATCGAGTGAGGGCCCGTGCATTCCGACTGGCCAAAGATCTCGTAGATGGGAATGTCGAGGCTGCCGAAAAAGCTGATGACCTCGGCCGAGATGGGCGCCGCACCGGTAAAGCAGTACCGGCACTGGTCGAGCCCAAGCGCCTCCTTGATCTTGGAGAGCACGACCTTGTCGGCGATCCGAAAGCTCAGCGACTTGCCACCATCGGCGCCAAACTGCGCGCGCTCGGTTTTCTCGGCGCCTTCCTTTTTGGCCCATGTCGCCAGCGACTTTTTCACGCCCGTCGTCTTTGCGCCGATCTCGCGCATCTTTTCCATGACTTTTTCCCACACGCGCGGCACGCCGAAAAAGTACGTCGGCCGCACATCGCGAAGGATATCGACCAGCGCGCCCTTCAACGCCTCGGGGCCGGCAAAGTACATTTCCGAGCCCAAGTGCATGGGCACGTGGATGTCGAGCAGCTGCGCAGCTACGTGCGAGAGCGGCAAGAAGCTCACGCTGCGCTCGTTCTCACTCACGTCCGTGAGCATGTCGAGCACACAGTGCGACGTCCACGTGAAGTTGTCGTGCGAGATCATGACGGCCTTGGGCGGGCCGGTCGTGCCCGACGTGTAGATGAGCGTGCAGCAGTGGCCCGGCAATTGCGCCGCAATGCGCGCGTCCACCAGCGCTGTGTCGACGGACTCGCCGAGCGTGAGGAAATCGCGGAACGAGTAGATGGGCACCCCGCAGTCGACGTCGGTCGGCACGTCGCCGTCCCACATGACGAGCGCCTTGAGCGCCGGCAGCTGCGGGGCGATCTGGATAAACTTGTCGAGATGCGCCTTGTTTTCCACGACCACGACCTTGGCGTCACAGTGGCCGACAATGTACTGGCATGCCTCGGGGCCGTTGGTCGTGTAGATACCGGCAATGATGGCGCCGGCCGCGATCGTGCCAATGTTGGTGAAGAACCACTCGGGCGAGTTGTGGCCAATGACGCCGACGCAGTCGTGGGCCTCGACACCTAGCGTGATGAGCGCCTTGGCAAAGAACATGCAGTTTTGGTAGTACTGCTTCCACGTGTACGACGCCCACGTGCCGTTCTTTTTAAACGACAGCGCGCGCGCCTCGCCGCGGCGCTGAACCGTCTTCTGGAACACCTCCATGACGGTCGTGGGCCGACGAGCAGCGATGCCGTCGCTCTGGATCACAATGTCGGCGATCTGGTCGGCGCGCCAGACACCCTCCTCCAGCATGGTTGTTGATTGTTGGCGAAAGTTGGAAGTTGGGAGAGTTGGTGCCTTGGTGGCAACTTGGAGAATGACGGGATCGGAGGGAACGGCACCAACAAGCGTGGATATGGTTAGTGACTTTGCCAGCTGGACACTCAAGCGAATGGTCGCAAAGGAAACTACTGTACGGTACAGAAGTAATGATTAGCCATCGCGCCGCTGAAGTCCGGCTGACAGTCACATGGGAGAGGATCAATACTCCAGTTCACAGCCGGGACGGACGTCAATGTTCCCCAAGAGCTCAAGTCACTCACAGCGTCACCGTCGACGACGTGACGACAGGAGTACTACTTTTTACAATGGTAGAATAGAATTCGGTGGCGTCAGAAATGTCCAGTTGGTGGCGGATTCTGGGTCAAACTGGTGACACATGTGCGTCAGCGGGCGATGTCACATTGCCTATGTGACCAAGTCAGACAGGCAACTTTGGTGGTCATATTAATTCAGTATATTTTAATACGGCCACTGGCGATGATGTCCCTTGAACAGTTCATGCTGCTCTTCCCCTTTCGTCCTTGCTAGTGATTACCGTGGCTTCTAGTGCGTATTCCAAACAAAAGAGTTCTCTCGATGTCTCTCGCTAGGGAACTGCCACCGTACTGTACACCTCATATTGTGCTCTGTAGAAGCTCTGCCTGGAACCAGCCAGCACATCACAGTTATTGAGTAGAATCATTGTGGAAGTATTAATAATCTTCGGCGTCATGATGTTGCTTGGTGTGGATGCGCAGATGCGAAACACCACCAGGAATCCTGGTGGTATTTCGCATCTGCGCATCCACTGGCAGGATGGTGGAGGACATGGTGTTTCGTGTACTGAGATTGCATCGTTAGGGATCGTGACACGTGACATGCATCCTCAAAATGGTGTTCTCTTGGATACGATGGGTGACGCGTCAGCATCGGAGATCGAAGCGAGAAATCTCTTGCTGTCGACTGTCACATGAGTCCACTTCCCATTCAGCGCGTAGCTGAGTTACTGCATTGCCGTCTGAGTCTTCCTTTAGAGATTCTGGTTTGACGATCACGCACCGGCGCCAGTATGGGCGACACGCAGTGCGTGATCGGCAAACCAGAATCGGCTCCTTGATGGCTTTTTCGTTGGATGCTGGCCAAGATTATCACACGTCTCATATACTATTGAAACGCGCGAACCTCAGTGCTGGAGTGGAGTCTCTCTCTCTCTCTCTCTTTCTCTACTTTCCATAGGGACAAAGAGGGGGATCCATAAGGGACATTTTCTCGAAAGGAGTTACACCCGTAACTCGCCCGTTGACTCACATTATGACGCCACGCAAGAGACGATCCGCTTACGCAGCGGGCCGCCGCACTTGATAGGCAGAAGAATTGTGTAGACACTACTCACTCAGTGATATGTATTACGGTCAGCGGACCAACAGACATACTGCGCACGTAACCAATGGCACATAGACTCGACCGCCACTCACTCGGACGCTGCTGGTCAAAGACGCCAGTTCACTCCGAGTACGTGCCGTTGTTGGCCTCGACGTTGGCGACGATCTCGTGGCTCTCGTCCAGGCTGCGCGCGCCACCACCACGTTTGATCGGCACGCAGTACTTGTACGCCTGCCAGCTCTGCGAGTGGAGGGCCAACCAGTAGAACGTCAGGCGACACGTGCCCGAGCACTTGGAGTAGTCCACCGGAAGCTTGGCCGGGTAGCTCTTGAAGTTGCGAGCGCAGTTGTCGTTCTGGAAGACACGCGTGTTGTCGATCCAGACTTCGCACGGTCCTTCGTGCGACCCGAGAAAGCCCTCCTTGTACTCATTGTTCTGGAAGTCCATCGTCCTCAGGTTGCTCACGTCCTGCACGGCACCGTTCGGGTTGGTGTAACCACATCCAGGCACCTTGGCATCGATGATGGTCTTGAGGTCTTTGATGCCTGAGGCCTTGAAGGCCGCCGTAAACTGGTCGGCGTTCTGCCCAGGCGAGCGGTTGAAGGGCTTGCCGTTAAAGGCGGCGTTGCCGACAGCCGAAGCTTGGAACTCGGCGCTGTAGCTGGTGTACGAACCACCGCCCGTGGTCGTGGACCTTGGGCTGGACACGTAGCCGTGGGCGTCTGCGCCGCTGAGGAAGGCCGAGGCAGCGACAAGAGCTGAGAGAATCGCCGTGGTGTGCATGGCAGTGGATAACTGGGCGGTGCTTGTGGGGAAGGGGTGGTGGGAACGGAGCAAATTAGCGAGTGAGTTATCTTCTCGACCTCGAGGTTGGTGGCGAAACACGTTAGCAGAGTCTCAGAGTGAGAGTCCGAGGGCTCTGCATTTCCGATGCGTTGGGCAGTGGTCGAGGGAACAACTTCCGCACAATAGCGGTCAGCTGGAGCCGGCGAACGACATGTACCGGTACGTCGGGCTCGCTGCCTCCCTCTACTGTCGGCTAGACGATCCTTCCAAGGGTCGTTGCGGGTAGTAAATTAAGCCTCCGACCGATTAAAGCATGGCAGCCAATTCCCGTAACTCGGGATGGTGAACTTGAAGTTGAAGCAGATGTCATTCTGGCAGTACGGTGCGGGATTCAATTTTTTTTTTTCTTGACGATCGGGCCGCGTCAAGTACTGTGCGGTGGTCAGCAAGCGTGTTTCTTTCTACCGATCATTCTTTTGAGTTCTATTACTGCAGGTCGTCACTGTGGTGGGCGACGACCGCCAGTAAGTAAACAGGATTCCATCAGTGGAGTCGGCAGTGTCGGTTGTGCGATATCCAGAAGTGTACTAATAGTCGCTCCGTATCTGGCACCTTCAACACCATTTGGCCGCGGTGTTCCGTGCGTATTGCCCAGCTGCCAGTGCGGATGTTGAGTCAGGCAGTTTTGCAATATGCTGACGGCGGATGTCTCCATTACAAATCGAAACGACCATTGCGAGGCGGGCCTGCTCCTCCCACTGGTAGGACATGAGCACCAGACGGCCATAGCGCGTGTGCTACCGATCGTCTCGATGGGCATGGCCGTCAGGCTGACAAGTCCCATCGTAATCGGCCAGGTGCACCAAACGAATTGTGCCGCACGCTGGCAGAGTCGTTGATACCGTGAGGCGAACGAGGGGAGAGCGTTTGGTACTGTTCGGTACCGGTGAGATGCAATGCGCGGACGAAGAGGGCGTAGAGCGTTTGGCTGGATATTCAGTCAACTACCATATTTCGTCCTCGCTTCGGCTCCAAGCGAGGACGAATGCATCTCGGATCGCATCGCTTGCGTCAGCTCCTCAGCGTTACGTGTTTCCAAGCGGCAGAGAGTTTCGTGCTCAATGGTCACGGTAGCACCGTAGGGAGTGTGTGGCCCATCTTCTTCAAATCAACGGCACACGAAATATTCACATAGTCATAACCCAATGGTTAGCTGGTCGGCATGGTAAGGCCACTTGAGCCCGATCCAAATGGAAACCATGACGCCATTTGTGACTCGGACAAAGTGGCTCTGTAAGTGTGTCCGTTCATCGCAATAGCACTCAGACTTTGAACCAGTCCATCAGTGATCAAACGTCAGTCCCTCGCTGAATATTCCCGTGGCGGAGTCTCCTCCACCGCTCTTGAGACAAGCGCCAGCCTCGCAGGCCCAGAGGCATCCTTCCTTAGCGATGTCGGTGCCCCTGACGTACTCATGTCCTACTTCATTCGACAGGTACGCCAAGTAATAGCTCTATCTGGCTCACTCAATAGCTCGTTGAGAACCTCTCTTTTCCAGCTACACCACCGTTCTCTCATTCTGCTATTCGCCTCGAGCACTCCAAGTCCTCTCCCTCAACTCCAAGCGCCCCACCATGAAGTTTGCCACCGCTGTTGTCGCCTCCGCTGCTCTGTTGGCCGCGAGTGTCGATGCCCACGGATACTTGAGCCAACCCTTGGCCAAGTTCTCAGCTGGCTGGGTTGACACGTCGTTTGACGCCAAGATCGACTCGTCATCGCAGCCGGCGCCGTTTGCCGGCAAGAAGTGGAACGACAACCCGACCAACAACGCCAACACTTTCACGGCGGCTTTCAAGCAGTCCAGGTACAAGAACCTCAAGGAGATGCTCGACCCTGTGGTGTCGGGCTGCGGCAGGACCTCGCTGTCTGGCCCCGCGATCGACGTCAGCAATATGCGGTCGGTCAAGTGGCAAAACGACCAGGAAGGTCAGGGCTTTGTCAAGTCCCACACGGGACCGTGCGAAATCTGGATCGGCAACACCATGGTGCTCCACGAAGACGAGTGCGTGAGCAGGTTCCCAGGCTTCCCGGCAGAGATGCCCGTGAGCTTTTCAGCCTGCCAGGGCACGTGCACGCTCACGTTCTACTGGCTCGCGCTCCACGAGCCGCAGTGGCAGGTGTACAAGCAGTGTGCCCTCATCAAGAACGGCCGTATGCTGCGTGGTTAAATGCCGTGCTCCATCGTCAAGCGCTCACGGACAGTGCGTGCATCGTAGAAGAGTGCGATATGTCTGATCACCTCATCTGAGTTTTCATGTGTCGGCCGCAGGTGTTGGTCCTCTCAAGTTGAAGTTAAATCAAAATGTAGCCATGCTCTCACCTCATTATGAGATTGATCACGCTCCGTACCAGTGTCCTCCTCTCCCATAGTGACTATGGAGAACGCGTCAATTAGCAGCCGCGACTAGGAACTTGATCAGCACTGATGATAGAGTTGCTGACACTGTTTCCTTCCGGTGCCTTCAAGAGTCACGGTGACGGGAGAGTCACAGTAGAAACCTCTAGCTTCACTCGTCCTAACACCAAACAAAACTCCTGCCTGGTTCATTTCAACGACAAGCGCACACAACAGTCTCACACGTCACACATTTCGCTTTCTTAGTTTGTTTTGCTTTGCTTTGCTTTGATCCGTGCGTCTCGCCACTGCTTGGTTTCGTTTGGCCATCTTGCTGTTGGCGGTCCACTATACTTTTCCACGCCGTGCTCCTTCCTTCCTTAGGCCGACTTGTACGCGAGGTACTTGTTGAGGAGGTGCGTCGTGGAGCTGTTGAAGCCCTCGACCGCGGCGCCGTTCGAGCGCGAGGCCTGGAGCTGCTGGCGCACCTGCTTGGCCAGCACCTTGCCGAGCTCGACGCCCCACTGGTCAAAGCTGTTGAGTCCCCAGATCGCGCCCTGCACGACCGTGCGGTGCTCGTAGAGCGCGAGCAGCTGCCCGCACGTGAACGCGTCGAGCTTGGGGAAGAGCAGCGACACGGACGGGCGGTTCCCGGGGAAGAGCTTGTGCGCACGCAGGTGCTCGGGCACGCCCTCGGCCGCGAGGTCGTCGAGCGACTTACCGCGCGCGAGCGCGTCCGGCTGTGCGAAAAAGTTGGACATGAGCTCGTCGTGGTTGGCCACGGGCTCCCCCGCGAGGTGCACGGGCGCCTGGCTCTCGCAAAAGCCAATGAAATCGCACGGTACGACGCGGCCCTGGTGGATGAGCTGGTAAAAGCTGTGCTGTCCGTTCGTGCCGGGCTCGCCAAAGTTGACTTCGCCGGCGGCAAACGGCAGCTCGACGCCGTCGACCGTCACGCGCTTGCCGTTGCTCTCCATGTCGACTTGCTGAATGTGGGCGGCAAAGCGCAGCAGCGCCTGCGAGTACGGCAGCAGCGCGCGCGAGCCGTGGCCCAGGAACGACGAGTTCCAGACGCCGAGCAGCCCCAAGATCACGGGCAGGTTCTCGCGCAGCGGCGCCTCCAAAAAGTGCGTGTCGAGATCGTGCGCGCCCGCGAGAAACTGCTCGGTAATCTCGAATCCGTACTGCAGCGCGAGCGGCAAGATGCCGACGGCGCTCGTGACCGAGTAGCGGCCGCCGACCCAGTCCCAAAAGCCGAAAATGTTGGCCGTGTCAATGCCGAAGGCCTCGACGAGCGGAATGGCCGTGGACGCCGCGATCATGTGCTTGCTCACGGCGTCGCGCTCGCTCACGCCGTGGGCCGCGAGGCCGTCGACGAGCCACTTGCGCAGCGTGCGCGCGTTCAGCATGGTCTCGGCCGTCGTGAACGTCTTGGACACGACAATCACGAGCGTCTCGGCCGGGTCCAGCCCGGCCGTGGCACGCGCCACGTCCACGGGGTCCACGTTCGCGAGGAAGCGAAGCGTGCGGCCTGCGGCCGCGGCCGCCGCCGTCTGCTCGGCCCGCAGCGCCTCAAAGACGTACTCGGGCCCGAGGTAGCTGCCGCCAATGCCAATCGACACGACGTTCGTGAGGGGCTTGCCCGTGGCGCCACGCTTGTCGCCCGAGCGGACCGCGGTCGAAAAGGCCTTGATGGCCTGGAGCACCTCGTGGACCTGGGGCACGACGTCCACGCCGTCCACGAGCAGCTGCTTGTCGGCCGGCGCGCGCAATGCCATGTGCATCACGGCGCGGTCCTCCGTGGCGTTGACATGCGCGCCGGACGCAATGGCCGCGACCTTTTGCTGGAGCTGCGCCGCGTCGGCCAGGTCGAAGAGCAGGTCGAGCGTCTCGGTCGTCGCGTTCTGGCGCGAAAAGTCGACGCTGATGCCGCGCTGCTCGGTGCGCAGCACTTGGTTGCGCTGCTCGTCGGCGAGGAGTTCCCGCAAATGGGTCGTCGTCTTGATGACCTCGGCGTGCTCCTGGAGACGTTTCCAAGCGGGCGTGTCGCTGATGAGCACCATGGCGGAGGAGGGGGAGAGAGGGGGGAGAGGAGGAGGACGAGGAGAAGAGTGCGCCAGACGCCGCAGATTCGAATGTGCGGTCGGGCGGAGCGGATGCAGCCGCCGGAGATGCATGATAGGGTGAAAGGTCTCTCGGCTGCCAGCGTCAAGTTTGCCGCGAGTGAAGGCGGTTTCAAAAGGGTATGTTTTTATAGAGGTATTTAGGGTTGATTCTTGGCTCAGCACGGCTGTGACGGATTGTCGAAGAGACGACATGCATTCGGGACAGGAGGGAAATTGGAATGGTAGAACATTATATTTCACGGGTTTCGAGAAAAGATACTCTATATCAGCATAGGAAGGGCATTGAGAAGCTAAGTAGCGGCCAGAGAGGGTCTTTTGATTGGTTGAAAGTACATACGTGATAGCTTCATCAACGCTCTGATTGGCTAATCAACTGGACCAATTACCATCGCCATTTCCCCAGACCCAGATCTCCACAGTGACGCCCATGATACAGCAATCTCCAGCGATGGAAGATTGCTTCATCACGCCAAAATGTCTTGAAGTTACAGAGCGGAAGTAACCGGTTACCCATAACTTCGTACCCTTTTGTGTGTAACCATAGGCCAGAATCCAATGGAGTCAACCGGAATGGCTGCAGTGCTGGCGGGCGAGCCGCTGGGCGGCCCGCCGCCGCCGCTCTTTGAGCAGACGAACGTGCGCAAGCCCGAGTACTGGCAGTTCGCGCGGCTCATCGCGCCGTCCGCGGCGCTTCCGCCGACGAAGAAGCACTGGACGGCCGACGACGCTGTCGGCATTTGGTGTCTCAAGTGCCACAAGGCGCTCGTGTTCCAAAAGGGATCGTCGCAGAGCATCCGGTACCACATGGAGACCAAGCACCGCGCCGAGCTAGAGGCCTTCCGTGACCACGGAAAGGTGCGCTGTTGTGCATGCGTGGAGAAGTGTAGACGGAGCTAACCGTAGCTCTTCGTTTGATTGTGGGCGGCTCTGTTACTGTAGACGGACGGAGCGTCCACGCCCGGCCGCGGCAGCAAGAAGCGCAAGACCAGCGGCGACGCCGACGACAACGAGAGCGACACGCCGACCACGACCAACAGCGCCACCGACCACGACCGAATCGACTGGACGTGGTCGCGGAACCTCGAACGCCGTGGCGGCTTTTGGCGCAACGCGAGTTGGTACGACGTGCACTTGGAGCGGCGACTGCCGCTGGCCAAGCCCATGCTCGAGGAGCTCGTGGCGGCGCTGCCGCCGTGCGATAACAAGCACGTGCTCGACTTGTTGGCCGGCAGCGGCCGCGCCACCGACGCGGTGGTCGCGGCGTACCCGACGGCCTTCGTGACGCTCGTGGACGCGTCGGTCGAGCGGCTCGCGCTCGCCAAGCAGCGCCTTCTGAGCCGCGGCGTGCGGCTCGCCGATGAGCAGTTTCTGCCCGTGCGGCTCAGTCCCGAGACGCTCGCGACGGCGTCGCCCGTGCCGGTGGATGTCGTGCTGGGCTGCCTCGCGCTGCACGTGCTGGCCGAGAACCCCGTGCATTACCAGACAGCGGCCAGTACGCCGAACGGCCCCGAGACGCCCTCCAAGGAGGCCGTGTACGAGCAGCTCTTTCGCGGCGTCTGGGCGCTGCTCAAGCCCGGCGGCCACTTTTTGATGGGCGACCACGTGGGCCAACTGCCGCTCTTCACGCAGCTGCGGCTGCTGCACGGCGTCGGCTTTGTCGACGTCGACTGCGCGTGGCGGCAGACCGACTTTTTCGTAGCGGGCGCGCGCAAGCCGCTCGCGTAAATATGGCACAAACCCACTCGTAGTATACGGTACTGGCTTGTTCCGAACAGTCGTAGGGATCTTTCCCCCATAAAGAATGCACGCGCACGCAGGTCGCCACCGAGGGCTTCGCTCGGCCCACCGCCGCAGTGGTAGTGCCGCTGGCGTGGGGCCGGCCTCACGCCGGCCGAGCGTCGTGTTTTCGTGCCAGCAAATCCACGTCACTGTAGGCGGAAGCGCCGCCTTCTACTCGGCCGTGCTCTCGTGCCCGCCCGACCACAACGTCACGCTCTCGCCGAGCCACGTGCCCACGAGTCTCCGCGTCACGCCCACGCTCCACGTGGTGGGCGCCCACAATTGGTCCACGCCGCAGTGGTTCCGCGTCTCGGCTGTCAGCAGCGCAAGCGAGGACGCGCTCCAGAAAACCACTCGCGGCGGCAGCTTCCTCCAGACGCTCGAGCACACGTGCACGAGTCGGGACCCGCGCTTCCACGGCCACCGGCCGCTGCTGCTGCCGGCCGTGCTTGCGGTCCACGTGGCGCCACGCGACGGCGTATTCGTGGTTGCGTCGGGGAGGCTCGTGGCCACGGCGAGACACGTGGGCAAGGCCGCAGCGACGGCCAGCCAGTATGGCTTTCGCCTGCTGGACGACGACGTTGGCGGGGCTTCGTCTGCGTTCTCAGCTCTTTCAGCGAGCCGTCGACTCAGCCACGCCACTATGACGACAGCGCGATCGTCGCTGGTGAGCGAAAGCCAGCCCACGCCGGGAAACGCGGCCGCGATCGCTGCTGTCGCCGCGGCCAACTCAGCCGTGGCCAAGCGGCTCTCTTCCTCACGCCGTAGTCTCTCGGAAGTCGCTGACGCTGACTTGTCAGCCTCAGCTTCAGCCTCCGCCTCAGCATCCTCAGCGTTCCTCGCGCCGACGGCCAAGGACGTGCAGCACTTTGTGCGGGTCGCGTGCCGCAAGACGCAGACGCTGCTGCTGCACCGCAACCGCTCCGTGCTCTCGCTGGGCAAGACGTCGTGTGGATTGGACGCCTCTTGTGCCTCTTTTTCAACCTCATCTTCGGAGGATTTCATGCTGAGCAAAATGCTGACGGACATGGCGTGTGGGGACGACCACGTCGTTGCCATCACCGAGCACGGCTCGCTGCTCGCGTGGGGTCTCGCCAACGACGGACGTCTCGGCATTGGCAGTGACTTTTCAGCCTCTGCTTCAGCCTCAGCCCCGACGCTTCTCCGCGCGCTACTCCACAAGCGAATCCTCCAGATTGGCTGCGGCGCACGCCACACTCTGGCGATCGCGGAAGACGGCGATGTCTTTGCGTGGGGCTTTGGCGCTTCCGGCGCACTAGGTCTCGCGACCAGCGAGCACAGCCACGCGTGTGGACTCGAGTCGGTGCCATCGCCCATGGAAGTGCTCACGCTCAAGCACAGGGGCGTCGCCCACGTCGCGTGCGGCGATCTCCACTCGGCGGCGCTGCTCACGAACGGCACGCTACTCACGTGTGGCTGGGCGTCCCACGGTCGACTGGGACGACCGGTGAAGCACGGCGACGACTTGTCGAGCTGCTTTATGCCCGTGGATCTCAAGGGGCGATTCGCCACCTTTGTCGCGTGCGGTGGTGCCCACACGCTCGCGCTGCTGAACGACCGGGGTGTCGTCGCGTTTGGCTGCAACGCCAGTGGTCAGCTCGGCCTCGGAGACGTCCGCGATCGGTGGACACCGACACTCGTCCCCTACTTTGACAACCGAGACGACGAGCCGTCTCCGCTTGTGGTGACAAATATCGCAGCGGGCAGGTCCCACTCGCTGGCGACGACTGCGGACGCGCGTGTGTTTGCGTGGGGAAGCGACGAGTTTGGCCAGTGCGGCGTCAGCTCGTTCCCGCAACAGTATACAGTGCCGCATCTCGTGGCCTCAGCGCTCGGACTGGAGGTCACGCAAATCGCATGCGGCGACGGTCACTCGGTGCTGCTCGCGCGCCAGTCGCCGCAGCAGCTAGAGGTCCTCGAGACGACCCAACCAGTGAGGTACGCGCAGCTCGTGGACTGGTATGAGACGTGCGTCCACGAGGACAAGACACGGCGAACGCAGATGCTTCGTGTGGCCACACAGCGGCTCGAGGCAAGAGAGCGATCAGCGCGGCACCGCAAGCCGCCGCTGGATCCGACGATTCTGCGTGGGGCCCGCTGGCAAGCGCAGCTGCAGGATGCCTCCAACCAGGCACAGGTACTGGTCGCCACTGCGTCGCCCGTGAGTTGCAAGCCTCCCACAGTGCGGCCGACTCGTCCGCAGACGGCGAGTGTTATGTTGGGGACAGCACTCATGAAGAGCGCGAGTCGAGCGATCGTTCGGCCAGCAACGGGAGGAGCACAGCGAACGCGAGTCGTGGGGAAGCCTCAGGAAGTGATGGCCGTGAACAAGGTGCGCTGCTCGAGTGCGACGCTGTGGCGCCAGACGCGGTTGTTCACTTTCTATCCGCCTCCTCCAGAAGCGCACGGATCCCCGATGAACTGTGACGTGGTGCGGCAGCGACTGAGCCATCCGCTCAAGCTCACGGCGAAGGCGCGTCAGTCGCTCGGTCGTATGTTCCATGGCGATGGGGACCAGTCCAATCAAGGCACCATCGAGCTGGCGAGTGGTGCGATCGATGGAAAGAGCGAAGGGAGCGCTGCGCAGTTCTCGGCCACGCGACCCAAATCGGCGCCTGCGCGACCAGGCGTCACGACCACGAGGGCATCGTGACCGGATCTGCACGGCTGAATTGGATACGACCGAGAACTCAGATCTCAGAGCTGATATCTAAGTACTGTATCATTTTGCTGCCGCGCTTTGCCATGAGCAGCCTGCCCCACCGATATGCTCGCCTCTGCTTGAAGATGCCAGTCAACTGTACTAGTAGTAGAAGGGATTCTCGTCGCTCATTGTGTACGTTTACAGCTACGTAGTATGCTGCGATCCAGTCTTGAACCCGATCAATAATTCGCGCCACAGCGGGCGTGCTTCCCATGTCATCTGTCTTGCGTGCAACTGAGTCAGAACCGTAGAAATCCCCTGTCACTACTCGACGCCTCGAGGCGGACCTCGCAGTGAGCAATCTTTAACGAGGCACAAACCTATCCAAGATTAGCCGCAACGACATCCACCCACATTTCAAACCACTTGAGTTTGCAGGCCATTCCAGGGGGCAATGACGTTGCTGGACGACTACCGACGAGCGGTCTACGCCACGACAGAAGACGAGCGCCGTCGTCGCCTGAGCCCGTACGTGGTACTGAAACGACCCACGAATACCGAGTCCACGTCTAACGATTATCTCTCCCCAGTCTAGCAGGAGCCAAACCGCAACACGGATTCCCCACCACGACAACCTCCGAGATCCGACGCAACAGTCCGAGCGCCCCACTGCATCGTGGTAAAAGGCTCAATCCGTCCCGATCATTCATCCGGCTCGAGACGCTCTCGCCACCGACAGACTTGTCCGCCTCAGCAGCAGAAGAGCCCCAAGTGGACGGTGACAGCGATGGCGGGCGTTCCGTGGCTCCTCGCAAACTCGCACACAACACCAAACGGATACAAACTCAGGCGGCAGGAACCCGATCGAACCAAAGCGACAGCTCGGCTGGACACTCACCAAGCC
Source organism: Pythium phragmiticola (assembly GCA_023335935.1). Lineage (NCBI taxonomy): Eukaryota > Oomycota > Peronosporomycetes > Pythiales > Pythiaceae > Pythium > Pythium phragmiticola. The sequence continues at coordinate 11,562 of JAADWA010000281.1, read as the reverse complement.
AACCGCCGCTGCTGAAAAAGTGAGTGCCAACACCGATCGCTTCACGTACCGAGTGTTACGACCCGGACTGATTTTGTTGTCGTGATCAATCGAGACCATCTGTGCTCAATCGGCTCGCCGTGCTGGCGGTTGCAGCCGAGCGGCAGGGTCGCGGCCGCGCCTTCTGTACACCGTCCGAGTTGCCTTCCCAATTCATCCACGGCTCGCCCCACATCACCATCAGTCGGTGGACCACCATCGTCTCCGATCTCACGCTCCACCGCATCGCCGCGCGCAACCGCCGGCTCCACAACACGCTCCAGCAAAAGCTCGCACGCCACGGGCTGCTGGTCGATGCAGCAACGAAAACGACGCCTCCGCCATCCAGAAGTGCTCATGGCGAGGACGGGTCGACGATGCTGACGCGGTCCATCATGATGAATGGTGCCGAGCAGATCACTGACGTCGGGCTCCAGGTGATCGCCGAGACGGTCCCCACTCTGGAAGCGCTAGAGATCGCCCACGCCGCTCGCATCACGGACGCGGGGCTACGCGTTGTGGCCGCCCATTGTCCTTCCCTTCAGCGGCTGAATCTCAGCGGCTGTCTCGCCATTCGAGGTGCTGGTCTCGGCGCGATCGCCGAGCTTTGTCCACGCGTGCGCGATCTCCAACTCGCAGACTGTGTGCAGCTCGGTGAGTGGGTCTTTCAGAAATGCTTCTACTCGTTTGCGGCTCGCTTAGAATATCTGAACGTCGCTCGCTGCACGCAAGTCACCGACGCGCTGCTCAAGACACTCGCCCACGAATGCCCCTCGCTACGGTCACTCCACTTGACTGATTGCATCCAGGTCTCGGACGTGGGCGTCGTGCAAATCGCCCAGAAATGTCCACAGCTCGAGAAAATCATACTGAGTCGAAGCCTCAAAAGCGAGAAGCTCACCGATACGAGCTGCGCGGCCTTGGGCGAGCACTGTCCGCTCTTGCGCGACGTGCAGTTGGCCGGGTGCAACTTTCTCACGGACGCGGGCGTGCAGTGGATCGCCAACGGGTGTCCACGGCTCGACACGCTCGATCTAAGCAACGTCTTCTATGTCACGGACGCAGCCATGCGCGCACTGAGTCAGTCGTGTCCACAGCTACGGTCGCTCAAGATCACCAACGTGAAAAACGTCTCGGACGTTGGGCTACGCTTCCTTGCGACCGGTTGTAAGCTCCTTGAAACGCTGCATGCGAGCAACTTGTACTTGGTCTCGGACGGCAGCAACCGCGATTTTGGTCTTGAGGGGCTCCAGGCCATAGCCAAGGGCTGCCTGCGTGCGTAGCTTTTAGAAATGACTGGAAGATGAGACGAGCCCCTGACAGTGTGGTGATGTGATACGCATAGAGATCCGAGACCTCAACTTGAGCGGGTGCTTCCAGCTCGTCGAGCGTGCGCTCATTGCGCTCGGCGCCACGTGCCACCGCCTGACGAGAATCAACCTCAAGGCCTGTCCAAAGATCACGCTGCTCGCAGTCAACGCACTGCTCCATGGCTGTCCGTGCCTGGCCTCGCTCAACCTCTCGGGGGTCTCGCTCTGCAACAATGCCATGCTCGCAGCGATCGCGACGCACGGCACGGCTCTCACAGAGCTCTACATCGCACAGTGCGACGCGGTCGGAGACGCCGGGTTGCGCCAGTTGGCACGGCGCGCCGACCAGTTTGAGGTCCTCGATTTCTCCGGCTGTGTGCTCCTCACAGACGCAGGCGTGGGTGCACTAATCGAAGCCTTCCAGCACCCGGCACTCACGCACTTGTACCTCGTCGGCTGCTCGCAAGTCACGCAAGATCCTATCGCGCGACTCGCATTCGCGTGCCCGCTGCTCTTGACACTGAGCGTCCACGGATGTCGCGTCTCGGCGCGTGTGCTTCAAAGCCTGAGCTCCTCGTGGCCGTTTGGAAAGCTCCGCGTTCCAACGGGTGCAGCGGCCACACGAAGCGGCGCCGAGTTGGGCATCTTCCCCGTCCACCGAGCAAAGGACAAGCGTTTTGTGGAAGAGAGCTGTTCGCTTTGGGCGGCGGCTGTCAAAGTACAGAACCTGTTCCGGCGACGGCTCGCTCGGCGAGACGCCCACGTGCAGCGTGAGCACGCGCAACGCGTCTTTGTCGCTCGGCGGCTGCAGAGCCTGTGGCGTGGTCGCAGGGCGCGTCGAGAAGCGATGCTGAAAAAGCTGCTTCGCTCGGGGCTCGAAAAATCCGCCATCAAGATTCAACGGCAGTACCGAGCTCTGCGACAAAGCCGCAAGGTGCAGACGCAACTGCACGCCGTCTTAGAACAGCAAACCGAAAAGTACGCCGTTTTCGTGCAGCGAAAGTATCGCGCCAAGCGAGCAGCCACGATCGCCAATGCCATCGTGCAAAAGAGGCGCAAGGAGAGACGGCGGGAGACGCAAGCCGCCACACTCTTGCAGCGTCGTTTTCGAGGCATCGCCGCGCGCAAGCGCTTCAACGTCATGCAGATCCAACGGCGACTTCTGGAGCGCGAACAGCGCGAGGCCTCGCTTCGTATCCAAGCGATCTATCGCGGCAGAATGGATCGTCAAAAGGCCAAGCAGATCGAGCGCGACAAGCGGCTCGAGATCCAACGGCAGCATACGTGTGCCACGCGAATCCAGTGCCTTGTCCGTCGTCGGCTCGCGAGAAACGAGCTGCGGAGGCGCCATGAGCATCTCCGGTTCCGTGAACGCTGCGCCACGAGATTGCAGACGGCGTTCCGTGCTCGGCGTGCGCGTGTCTCGATCGACTTGATGCGATTGGCGCGTCGCCAGGTCGAGTGCGAGTGCGCGGCGGTGCTTCTCCAGCGCCACTGGCGAGGACGTATCGATCGCCTGGGGTTTGCCGTGCTGGCGGAAGCCAAGCACCGTCGTTTGGAGCGAGAATTAAATGCGGCCATCCACTTGCAGCGTACGTTTCGTCGGTTTGCGATCCGGAAACGCGCACGTGGCGTCATGGAGGAGCTGCTGCGCGCCAAGCAGCGCGACGACAAGATGGAGATCTGGGCCGCGACGCTCGTGCAGGCCCACTGGCGACGCAGGCAGGCGAGCCAAGAGCTGGAACGCGTGCAGTCGGAAAAGAGATCGCGCTGGAAACAGCTCGTCGACACGTACAACCAGCATGGCATGGGCTACGGCGCCCCCTTCTTCTACGTGAGTTCGCGTGGCCTTGATTTGACTGTACTAACCGTTTGCTGATGAACACGGTGGGTTCCTTGACTGGTAGAATCAAGTCAACGGCGAGATCCGATGGCGCATGCCTCGAGAGATACTCGTGCTCGAGCCGCGAGCGCCTTGCGACCAATGCGGTGCGTGCTGGAGTCTCGAACGTGCTTTGACACGGAGAACTGACACTGCTTGGTTCCTGGTGCTTGATGTGGATCAGCGACGCCGTCCAGTGCCACAGTCGAGTGCGCGACGTGTGGTGAATTTTTTTGCGACGGCTGCCACGATATCGTCCACGCACGCGGCAAGCGGCGCACGCACACGACGCGCAAGCTCTTCAACTTCTACGGCATGCGTCGCGACTATGGCGACGGCGACTTCCCGTCCATCTGGCCGACAGAGATCCAACAGGATCACGCGCGCGGGTATGATTTTGTCACACACAGGCCGAAAGACGCGTATCAGGAGATGCTCTGGCGGATCGCGCAGTTTGCTCCGGTGGAAACGGAGCCCGTCTTCAAGAAGAAGAAGAAGCCACTTACAGAAGTGACTGTGGACGACACGGCGGCGAACCCACCAACAGTGGCCGAGAGTATCTCGGCCCAAGACGAGGACACTCGCGACAACAAAGCCGGTACTGCGTCGTTGGACGGGGTGCTGTTCTTGGAGGCGGATGTCGACGAGCATGGCAACAGCTTGTGGGAGAGCTTCTTCGACTACACGAGCCAGGAATACCGTTACTATCACCGCGTGTCCAAGCGCGTTGCGCCGCTTTACCAAGGGTCGCCGGCGGAACTGCATGGTTAACCGACACTCACAAAGACTGCTTTTTGAGATACTTGAGACAGCACCACATCTCAGATCCCCACAGAGAGACCTGAGGAAATCATCATAGAAAGTGCACAGCATAACAACAAAGTGAGAACCATCGGCGTCTGTGCCCCTGCAAATCTACCAAAACCAGCACAGAAAGTAAGCGGCAGTACATGTTTCCATTCAAGTCTACATGAGGCAAACATAGCACGGTTAGCATCTGCAACGGCGGCGCCGCCCCGCGTGGTACCTCCGCTTCATCTTTTCTTGGTTCGTCGTCCACACATGAAAATTGCTCAATGCCGTTGGTTGGGAGATCACTTCCCATCGTCGTCGTTGTCATGCAGCTACAGCAAAGCACATGGTGCTGGGGATTGTTTTGCTGCCGTTAGCGCTCGAATCACCCATGATGCGATCACGCAAAGTTCTTCTGCTGCAGCTTGGCAAGCGGAAAGTAGGAAACCTTCACGATGTTGCCGCCAAATTTGCGCCCACTCAGCGCCTATCAGACAAGGAATTTCACGTGAGATCGTATCGTGCAACCTTCGCTGGGGACTCAAGCGACTCACCTTCAACGCTGCTGCAGCTTCGTTTGGTGTTTCAAACTGGACAAAGATATCGCCGAGTCCTGCAACCGTTTCTCCGTCCTAACCACACGCACAGAAAACAGCAATCGTGAGCCAAAAGGCCAAGACTGGGAAGTGACAAGGGACGCACCTTTGGTCGTGGAATCTCTAACGCTACGACTTGGCCGAAACGCTTGCACTCTTCTTCCACGTCTTCCTTCAAATCAGCAAACTCCTCATCATCCTTCAGTTCGTCAATCGATACCATATTCGCCTAGCAAAGCATAACAAAGAGTCAGTGTGCTGTCAGTCACAAGCCGAAGCTCAGCTCGCCCGATAATACGCACCAGTCTTAGCACAGGCCCAGTCTCCTCGCTCGCATTGGCGCATCGCACGGCAAGCGGAATGCCACCGAGGTCCAACCCATCCAACCCGTTTTTCGCGTCCTCAGTCACGCTTTCGTCGACATACTCAAAGAGTGCACTCCCCGTGGGCTGCTGGGTCACCGGGTCCTTCACGAGTGCAAAACTCTTGAGCTCTCCAAACGGCTCCACGAGCTCCTTGACTTGGTCTTCCGTGAGCACGACAGGAATGTTGGACATGATCAGCTTGTTTATACTCGTTTCCTCGGAGAGAGTGGCCACCATCGGGATTGGTGCCGGTGCTGTAAAGGGTGCGATGGGCGCGCCCATCCCCAATGGCGCCATGCTGGGTGCCACGGACATCGATGCCGTCATGGCGGCCACAGACGAGACATCCGTCGCGGGCGTCGCAAACCACGCCGTGTTGGGCGTGCAGCCCAAGTTCGACAGCGCCGTCTGCGTGCGTGGCGGCAGCACGGGCATCGGCTGCGGTGGTCCCATAAAGCTCTTGGGGCGACCAAACTTGAGCGGCTGCCCCAGCAGCGGCAGCTGGTTCAGCATGAGCGCCATGTTGCACTCTTCAATGGACCGCATCTCACAGAAAGCAAAGTGGCCGTCGGTCGAGATCCACGTACTCAGGATCGGGTTGCCGGGTTGCACAGTGAGTCCGACTTGCTGAATGATGGTCCCCAAGAACTCTTGCAGTTGCGGGCCCGTGACACTGGCGGGGAGATTGCCCACATACAGCTCGCGTGCAGGCTTCATCGACACGGCGGCTGCCATCGTTACGTTCGAGGCCTGCATCTTGGCAATGATATCCTGGAGGCTCATGGTCGGATATTGCTGCATGAGCTGCGAGATCGATGGGTTCAGTGGGTTGACAACCGCCGCCGACGCAGCGTCCGACGTCGGAGGAAACTGGTGCGGCTGTGGAGAGCTGTTGGCGTCGCGACGGCTGCGGCTCCGGTCTCTCGACGACGAGCGACGACGGCGACGCGAGTAGCTACGACTACGGCTACGACTGTGGCCACGCCCACGGCTGCGGCTACGGCTGCGGCTGCTGCGACGGCGCGACGACCGACGACGACGCGAGTGCGACCGTGAGCGAGAGCGCGACGAGCCACGACGGCCACCACGACCACCGCGACCACGCGACGCGGAGCGGGACCGAGATGGCGAGCGGTGGCGACGACGGCGGCGGCGCGAGCGGGACGGCGAGCGAGACGCCGAGTGCGAGCGGTGGCGACTACTCTTGCGGCTCTTGCGGTCGTCCGAGGCAGCTTTCTTGGTATCGTCGTGGGCCTCGTCCACCGGCTTCGCGTTGCCATTCGTCGCAGTCGATTCCGTCGGCTCGTCCGCCGTCTTCTCCTTGCCGTTCTCGCCGTTGGCCGTGTCCTCTGCAGCTGAGCCGTGGTCGGGTTTCTTCATGTCCTTGGTGTCCCCACGGCGCGACCGCTTGGATCCACCCCGCGACGGCGAGCGCGACCGAGACGCCGCCGACAGCGACCGCGAGCGGCGCTTGCCACTGCGGTCCTTCTCCTTGCCGCGGCGGCGAGCCGACGCCGACCGCGAGCGAGATTTGGACACGGAGCGCGAGCGGGAGGAGCGACGCCGGCGCGCGCCGCGGTCGCGGTCGCGCTCACGACGGCGATCACTGCGGTCAGTACGGTCCTTGTCGCGGCGGCGCACACTGCGCGAGCGGCGCTTCTCCGTGCGGCCCGAGCGGTCCTTTTCCTTGTCTTTGTCGCGACCGCTTCGCTTCTTCTCGTGGCTCTTGTCGTCGCTTTCCGTGCGCTTGCTGGAAGCCTCCTGCTCGTCGCCCGCGGCCGCAGCAGAGCTCTTGCTTTTGGTGAGGATCTTATTCTTATCCCATCCGGCTTCGCGCAGCTTGGCGCGGATCGCCTCTTCGTCGGCGTCGCTCATTTCCGTCGGCACCTTGGCGTCGTCTTGGCCCATTCTCCGCCGTTCGAAATTTCCATGCAACAGCAGGGGAAGATGAGGGTGGTGGTACTGTAGCAGACAGATCAATATGGTTTTTGAAACGACCTGTCCGTATAGCGGTTCGTAACGCGTTACGTTGGATATCGAGAAGTGGGTCGGACCTGGTGGGATAGGATGGCGCTGGCGCGGAGGGCAATCAATCTTGTGAGGGTGGCGCATGCTAGTAGTGGGTGCGATACACCGTACTAATGGGGTGTGAAGACCATGTGAAGCCCAACAGTCTCGAACACTTCCCGGTTGCGGTCGAGCCAGATCCCGCGAATCACGATGACACATGAGATAGTAGTATTTCGTCGAGGGAAGATACTATACCACAATGTGGGGGAGAGATATTACTAGAAGACTCGTTGAGGCTCTTGATACGACACCGACTTTGATAACATCGAACATGTCAATTCAGCATAAGGTGCTAACATGGCTACACTTTGAATCAACTTCAACTTGAGGGGCTCAATGAACCAACACTTGCGGACGATGATAGGTAACGTCGATAGAGGTGGTCAGATCACACTCTTCCCCACAATACACGCACTGCCTGTGAACGCTCGGCATTCAAATGGCAAACGAGGAGGATTTTTAGCCACGCAGCATACGGCCATTCTTGATGAGGGCACACTGCTTGTACACCTGCCACTGCGGCTCGTGGAGCGCGAGCCAGTAGAACGTGAGCGTGCACGTGCCCTTACAGGCCGAAAAGCTGACTGGGATCTCTGCCGGGTAGGCTGGGAATCTGCTCACGCACTCGTCTTCGTGGAAGATCATGGTATTGTCGATCCAGATTTCGCACGGTCCCGTGTGGGACTTGACAAAGCCCTGGCGCTCCTGGTCGTTTTGCCACTTGACCGACCGCATGTTGCTGACGTCGATCGCCGGTCCCGTAAGAACCGTCTTGCCGCAGGTCGGCCCCACAGGGTCCAACATCTCCTTGAGGTTCTTGTACTTGGACTGCTTGAAAGCCGCCGTGAAAGTGATGGCGTTCTTGGTCGGGTTGTCGTTCCACTTCTTGCCGGCAAACGGAGCGGGCTGCGTCGACGAGTCGATCTTGCCATCAAACGACGTGTCAACCCAGCCAGCTGAGAACTTGGCCAAGGGTTGGCTCAAGTATCCGTGGGCATCGACACTTGCGGCCAACAGAGCAGCCGAGGCGACAACAGCGGTGGCAAACTTCATTGGGAGTCAAGAGAGAGGACTTGGGATGCTCGACGCGAATCGCGTAATGAGAGAGAACGGAGTGGACCGATGACAAGGCAAATCACGAGGCAAGACAAGCGGTCACTGCTTACTGTTCAGTGGCAGGGTTGGATCGAGAGAACAGTTGCCTGGGAGAGACTGTGTTCTCCAGCGGATGTCCAAGTCAAATCCTACGGCTCACCCAGGAGGAGACACGCCAATCCAACTTCTTTCCGAGTTTCTGTCGATGTCATGCTTTCCATTTCGATCGGGCTCAAGTGGCTCTTGAATTTTTGTTTGCGAGATGGTTCATCCCACTGTGCCGTCGATCTGATGAACGGCACAGTCACGGGTAACCGATGGGGGATGGCTGTCAACATGGCCCACTCGGTGATGCACTGGAGGGATTCCTATATCGCACTATAATACAAGGCCTCATGCAGCGTTTCGACATCGCACGTATACACTCACATGGCAAACCGTCAGAGCATTGCATGTCTGTTGGCCAGAATCGCACAGTCGAATACAAACTCAAATGAATATCACGTGGAATTGTCTCGCGCCACCTGAAGGTGATTCATTACGAGGGGGGGGGGCATTTATACGTTGCAAACACAAACTATTACGACTATTGTGCACAAAACAAACATCCGGACTCCCATGTACTGCACGTTAGCCGTTCGTTTCCTCCAACTTTGAGCTCACTGACAATGTCTGTGCGATTACAGTACACTGTACTGTACAGTACCGGTAGTGTAATAGAGCGTGGCGAAACCGATGATACCTTCAACGATAGGCCAACAACAACCACTCGCAGGCGGAGGCTCCGCCTGCGAGTGGCCGCCGCGGAGGGTCTGACACACGAATTTTTGCGTGTGCCACCAATCCTTCTCGTTCAGTTGAAGATAGTCTTGGTGTCGTAGTCCAGGCTGTCGAGGGAATTGATGGCACACAAACGGCAAGGACTTGCGGTGGTCCGATAGATAGTAGTGCCGTGAGTACGACTCGCGGTTCGAGAAGATAACAGGTAATACACTATGCTCGGTTGGCTCAATCTGACTCGGAGGAAGTTGTCTGACAAAGGGCACACGTCACGTGAGCCACGTGTCACATGGCTCTCAACCAAGTGGTTGAACGAGTGAAACGCGGGAGGGCTATGGAGCTTTCTCCCCTCGTGTACAAACGCCTGGAATGGGAATCCACGTTCAACTCTAATCAGTGTTCTGGGCTTATTTTTCTGACGGTCGTGCCCAACAAACAAACTCTCCTTTTCGACGAAGCCAGCAAATGATGATCGGCAGTAGGATATTTGCTTACGGTACTTGTACGCTCCAGCTTGGTCAAGCTGCAGTGCTGATAACAGTTTTCTTCAAAGCCAAGATGTGCAAGGGGGACGGAGAAGTTCTGAGTCCTCGATTCACATCGCGGCTAAGAGGCAGGCGTGGTTCCATCTTGTACTGTAGAAACGTTGATCTTTGGCTGGCAACAGAAATTTTCAGCGGTAAGGTCAGCAATAAGGTCAGGTGAGACTTTGACCACGCGCTTTTTCGTTTCATGCCTTGCGCCGCCAAGGCATCAGGCGCTCACGTAGTCCTTCGCTCATTCATTTGATTCTTTCGTGTGGAGGTTGCGTCCATGCAGGCAACACAACCATTTGGTCTGGAGGGCCGAGGCTCACGTCAACGGGAGAAAAGGCGGAGCCGCGCGCAACAAAGCGTTCAACGCTTGCTGAACACTATTACTGGTGTCCATTCCAGGTTGAACCTCAAACTTCAAGACGATCCCGCACTCCACTCCGAAACATCTCGAACAGAGCTGTGAAAGGAACTTCAGGCGTCGGAATCCGCATCCCTGTACAACTGCCATTCGGTGTGGCGGTCTGGTCTGATCACTCCAGTGAAAGTGCAGACTGCCCCACCCTCTCCTGCCGTTTTGCTGTGGATATCGAAATGCTCTGTGGTCCACCAAGCGAACAAAGACCTTCATGCGCATGATCACAGATCCAGGAGACTGACGAGGGGCTCACAGTCGCCGTTTCGATGCGACCAGCGAGACAGCTATATTGTAATGAGTCGATTTGAGTAAATTCAAAAGCGTTCCTATCCGTTTGCATGGGACACGGCGACTACAGTACTAAGTAAAAGCCGCTGGATGGTTACTGGATAGCCATCAGCACTGCACCTGACTATTCCTGTCCAGCGGATCTCTTGCGACGAACACGGTGTCTGGACTCCACCACCCCAATTGACAACCGCGTCTTTTACATGACGAGCAATCATTGCACATGGGTGCCGGGTCTGGGCACCACGCGTCCATTAACAAGCATTTCGACGAATCGCTGGATTTCGAGATATCCACTGGATAATGTACTGACTCATGGCGATGGACACTGGCGTTCACCTCCACCTGTTTCGTGGGCGCCTAACGGTCGCAAACAAAGAACGCAGCCCAGCTGCACTTCTGCTCACACGCCGAACTTGATACAATTTCTACCAAACCATCAGGATCATCACGTTCTAATGAGTTTCAGTCACGTTGTGCTAGTGGCATGCTTCAGACCAACGACACCATGGGACGTGCTCGAAAGATCCCGTTATTGGGTGTGTGGTCCTCCACAGCATCTACTGTACTGTATGTACTCCATACTATGCATGCTTTTTCTTAAAGCCTGGGATCCGCCATAGTCTTCGGTGCTACAGTACTGCCATGACAAAGCATTCCCAGAATACACCAAGAACATTCATTGCTCGTTTCCGGCTCGCCACAGAAGTTCAGTGTTACAGCACCTGTGTGTTCGGTGCGGCTGGCAAAAAAGCGGCCGTGGAGAGCCAGTCTCAAATTGTGTCTTGCAATCACAAAAGGCGGCATAGTGCGAAGTCAGTTACCACTATAAACGTGTTTGGCGATAACGGCTCACAACTGAAGTGTGATTTCAGGTGTTCTCAGCGTCTGCCAGAGCGCATAGACGCTGTCGATGCAACCATGCAGGCAAAATTACAAAACCTGATACTATTAGATAAACAGAAAGAAACGATATTATGGATCTGTGTCCTGTTATGTCAATCGTTTTAAATTACAACCTGGATTTGATAGCGGTCTGTCGAACCGAATGCATCTGGGTCAACTAACCGGATGCTGCAGGACCATCTGGTGTCCCAATTATCCGCTCATGAATCAACTTGACCTTCACTAAAATCAAGAGGTTTGCCAACCCCGCAATGATCCATGTGGTCGCGAGAGAGAAAGCGCGCAGGTGCGGCGTTCCCATGTGGCTCGCGTCCTATTTCTTCTACCCTCTCGGGCCACCACCGCCGGTCTGTTGCATGCTCATGCCATCCTTTGCCTCACTCACTCTGCGATTTGCTTCCCACCGAACAATCTCCAGCACCACCCAACTCCCACTACTACCATGCAGATCGCTCTCCTCGCCGTTGCCTCGACCGCACTGCTCGCTACGAGCGTCAACGCCCACGGCT